>JAAXCT010002434.1:0-74377 GCA_012490785.1 Eragrostis nindensis
TGAGTATGATCCAAGCTCAAAGCTCTCAAACTCGATGTGATCACCATACTGTCCTTCGGAGAGCACAAGAAATCTCTTAAGACCTTCTTCCTTGTGACTATCCAAAGCTTGTTCTCATTTATCCTCTTGATGATAGAATCCATCCGAAGAGCAAACTTCAACAAGATCTTCATTTGGCTTCATGGAGATTTGGTCCAACTCATCACATAGCTTGATAATCCATCCTCTTGATCCCGAGAAGAAGAACCTTCACCAACACGAGATGATGATTGAGCTTGAGGTAGAGTTGAGCTTCAATGTGTTGATCTTCACTTGCATGAGAGATATCATTGCCCTTCTTGATATCCTCCTCAAGAGAGGAGAGAATAGCAACCACCTCATCATAGGCATGTTCACAAACTCATCCACTCGAGCAAAAGCAAGAATACAAACCGCGAGAGTGGTTAGAGATCGGATAAGCTTCTTCACAACATGCTTGTGCATAATGGATGGATAGCCTCTTGACATGAGTTTCCTAGCAAGAACATACAAGCGAGAAGCAAAGTTAGTGATATCCTCATCATCATTCAAAACAAGCTCATCATACTCATCACGCACATCATAGTAGGAAATGCCATTAAGCACACAATCATAAGGCTCAATCAAGGTAGAGGCGATGGAAGTGTTAGAGACGTCATCATGAGTGGACTCCATTTTCCACACGCAATCCCGGTCACGACTCAAGGCGGTAAAGCCCTAATAAGGAGCACTTGGCTCTGATACCACTTGTAAGGATCGTGTGACCGAGAGGGGGGGTGAATCGGTGCACTCTAGAATCTATTTCCAAACACTAACACCCAAGCATTCCTAGCAAGTAGTTCTAGTGACAAGGTAAAACACACTAAGAGTATCCTTAACCTATCTATAGCTAGTGGATATAGATAACACAAGTACACCACACTAGCAACCTAGCACAAGATATGTAAAGCGGAAGACTTAAGCTAGGCAAGGCAAGGCAACAAGATAACTAGAGAAACAAGGCAACTTAGATACTAGGCCCACTAAGTAGAGTCCTTAGGGCAACTAGATAGGCTATAACAAGTAAGCACACGAGCAAGGCAAACAAGCAATACTAATGAAGCTAGTAGGTACCAAGGTAAACACACAAGCAAGATAAGAGCACAACTCAAGTACTACAAGCAATCATATATAGTGCAATAAGTAAATGCGAGTAGTAAAGGAGAAGGGAAGAGAATGCTCATGATGTTTTCCCCGTGGTCTCGGAAGGATGGCGGCCTCCCCTACTCCACGTTGGGTCACCCCGCCGGAGTCTCGACCCCGTCCCTCCGCTCGATGGCGATCCCTCCTAGAGCACACTTCACCCTCCGAGTGAAGTCGCGGGCACGTCCCGCCGGGCTCGATCCCGGGTACTCTTCCGGAGGTAAGGCTCCGCACTTGATGCGTGCCAAAGGGCGCTCCACTAGTGATGCTTCTTCCGCACGGGAAGCTCCAAACCGTGTACAAACTTGTGTTGACTTCCACAATCTCCTTGACAGCTCAAACCGACGCCTAACCGGTCTAGGCCTTGCCATAGACCAAGAGTAACAGCCCTAGATGGACTCTCTCAAGCCCACACTAGCCTAGAGATCAAAGGATGCAACTTGCTCCTCTCTCAAGCACTAGGATCACTCCAAATCCTTCTCAAGTGCTTCATACTTCTCCCTCTTGCTTCTTGGCAGCACCTCCCCTCTTTCCTGGGTCCAAGAGCACCTCAAAGAGGTAAACAACCGACTATATATAGGCCACCAACCTCAAACTAGCCGTTGTTCCAAAAGTGCCCAGTCTGCGTAAAGACCGTACAATAGACCGTACTGTCCGGTCTCCATTCTGACCGTATTGTCCGGTCTTCACCAGACCGGCATCCAGGAAGTGCTGCTCTTCATCGCAAAGCAGACCGTATTGTACGGTCTCTAGGACCGTACTGTCCTATCTCCATTCTTCTTCAAGCCAACAGAAACTTCTCCTTCTCTGTTGCCTCTTCACCTGTAAGACCGTACTGTCCGGTCTCTGACCGTATTGTCCGGTTAACTGTCCGTCTCCATTCTCTCACTTCCAGAAACTTCAGCTTCTCGTCTGGAAAACTCAATAGAGACCGTACTGTCTGGTCCCTAGGACCGTACTGTTGTGGTCAACTGTCCGGTCTCCATTTCTCCACTTCCAGAACTTCAGCCCTTCTGTCTGGATTTCCTCTGTAGACCGTATTGTACGGTCTCCATGACCGTACTGTCCGGTCTCCTCTGACTTGGCAGCTTCGATCTTCTTCTTGAGCTTCTTCTTCAAACACTTGATCTTCTTGGTTCCTTCAAACCTCTTCTGCCACCCTAGCCCCTGATAGACTCACCATGCATCCAATGATCTCTATAACTAGTGTGCACTAAGAGAACCACCTCGAACCCTCTCGATAGTCCGTTTTTCCTATGGACTCAAGCTAACATATAACCAAGCAACACTCGCTTGGATCTAGCATGTCCTTAGCCTTGATCCATATCTTTCTATACTTCTCCATCAAGTTCGTTCTTGTGTGTCGATGAAGGCAACCAATCATCCTTCTCATTAATTCATGGTGTGTTGGCGTTCACTACAACGACGAGGCTTTCTTCATATGTGACCTGTAAGATCTCACAAAAGTATTAGTCACATTCATGGTTCTCATCCTATCACCAAAACATTCATACCTTGGTTTCCCTAGCTCCAATGGTCATGAAGCTTACATCTCTGCACTCTCCCTGGTAGTCACTGCATTCACAACCTCCTTGGGGTTGACGTTGGGTTGCCCCGGAAAGTCTACCCACTCTAGGAGATACTGCACAGCTGAAGCAATTTGGTGCTATTTGTGTTCTAGCATTTTTCTATTTGGCTTAGCTGTGTTTGCAGTGAGTGCTGAACATTTCTAGCTTAACATCTATGCTTTCCAGGGCTTTATGACTAGAAATAAACTTCTTCCTAATACTATCATTGATCTTTACCTAGCCAAGCACTAGATCCTTGATAGAAGGTTCAAAGCGAGAAGAAAGATTTCCACCTGTACCCACCTCCCTGCTTTTTGTTGACAAGAAAGGACAGGCTTGGAGTTCCAGCCATAGTTTTCTAGGGATGGAAACCCTTGCCATTGTTGAGGAAATTGCATTCCTCCATAGCATTTGTGCAATGAATTCCCATGTGCCCCATGTTGCCACACTCTTCACATGTCATGCGGGAATCCGTAGCCGGCCGGCCAGATCTTGTGGGGATTCCCCCTTGCGAAGGAGCTGGTCAAGCTTCAGGGCTAGCATGTCCATGGCCTCCACTTGGTGTACTCCAAGAGCCTTGATTGGATCACTTGGCGCTCATGGCTTTGGTTAGAAGCCACCTTCTCAATCAGCTTCTTAGCGTTCTTCACGCTAAGCGAGAAGAAAGAGCCGCCCACAGTGGCGTCCAAGGTGCTCCCCTCGTAGTAGGCTTCAATCCATGGTAGAAGCTCTATATGAGGAGCCATTGCTCCATGCCATAGTGTGGGCATGCGAGAACGTACTCCTGCATCTTTCCCAGGCTTCAGAGATGGACTCATCTGCGAGCTGTTGGAAGCCCGATATCTTGTTCCGCAGGTAGTTGTTTTGCCTGGCGGGAAGAACTTGGCAAGGAAGGTGTTTGAGCATGCTTCCCAAGTGCCGAGAGCCTCATGGTTCACGTAGACCACTGCAGAGCCTTTCCCAGCTGCGAGAATGGAAAGAGCTGGTGCAAGCGAATTTATTCTTGAGGCTGATCCTTCAGAGCAAACTGTTGTACTTCATCAGGAATCTCTGGAGGTGAGAGTTTGCATCCTCTGAGGTTTACCATAGAAAGGACTAGCCAAGATCATGTTGAGCAAGGCCGGCTTCATCAGCTCATAGTCCTTGTTGTTGATGTGCGGGAAGTGTCCCACATGGATGTTCTCCATGGTTGGTGCAGAGAGCTCATGGATCAACTTCTCGACAACAGGTTCGGCCATGTTGATGGGAGGGATGCGGTGGGTAATGGTGGCTCAACGACTGGTGGAGATGATCCTTTGAGAGCCAGAACTTTAGACGTAGTACATGTAGGAGGAGGGGTGGAGTCTTGCTCTCGCCCTTCTCAAGAACTGTTCTGGATCAGAGTGGAAGTTTTCTGGTAGGTCGAACCAGTCATGCACGACCCTATTTAAAAGTCCACAACAAGAAACAAGAGAAGGGTAAGCCGCAAAAGTAAGTCATGTTACTTAACAACAAGTACACAATGTTATGATTCAAAATCCTAGCTACCTACTTCCCCGGCAACAGTGACAGAAATGCTTGTTGGCAGTTCTTATGCGTATAATTAATATTCATTATTCCGCAAGCGCACGGAACACCGTTGTAGCATGCAACATTGGAGTTCCAGGGTTATCGTATTTATATTTCCACAGGAAAGTAGAGCGAAAGGAATTTGAATAGTAACAAAGTTGTAAGCTTCATGACCATTGGAGTTTGGAAACCCCAAAGGTATGAATGTTTGGGTGATTGGGTGACCATATTGATGTGACTAACATTTCCTTGTAGGATATACAAATGGTCATGTCAATGAAGCGTCGTCTCACATACTCTATCTATCGACGACTTGGTGATTGGTTGCCTCGACAATTCGGATCGAGAACTTGATGGAGTCGCGGAGAAGATGTGGATCAAGGCTAAGGACATGCTAGATCCAAGCGAGTGTTGCTTGGTTAGATGTTAGCTTGAGTCCATAGGAAAAACCGGACTATCAAGAGGGATCGAATTGGTTCTCTTAGCGCACACTAGGTTAGAGATCATATGGATGCATAGTGAGTCTCTCGAGTGCTAGGGTGGCTGAAGAGAAGAAGAGGAACCAAGGACGAAGAAGTTGGAAGCAAGGATCAAGAGTGGATCAAGTTTTCAGCTTATCCGGTAGAGACCGGACAGTACGGTCCTAGGGACCGTATGGTACGGTCTTCATTGAAGATCCAGACAGAGAAGTGAAGTCTCGGGATGCTGAGAAAATGAAGACCGGACAATGGACCGTACAATACGGTCAAGGAGACCGGACAGTACGGTCATCAGATGATTTCCAGACAGAGAAGATGGAGTTTCTGGAAGTGGAAAGAAATGAAGACCGGACAATCGACCGGACGGTACGGTCCTAGGGACCGGACAGTACGGTCTTCATTGGAGATGAAGAAGAAGATCGAGATGCGCCTGGAAATAGAGACCGGACAATACGGTCTGGAAGAGACCGGACAGTACGGTCCTTTGTACGGTCTCTAGTTTCGCAGGGCACTTTTGGGCAACGGCTAGTTTTGGGTTGGTAGCCTATAAATAGTTGGTTGCCCGCCCCTTGAGGTGTCTCTTGGCCATTGTTGGAGTGCAGGAAACTCAGAGGGAGCCAAGAGCAAGAGAGAGAAGCACTTGTGAAGGATTTGGAGTGATCCTAGCGCTTGAGAGAGTAGCAATTGCATCCACTTGATCTCTAGGCTAGTGTGAGCTTGAGAGAGTCACTTCGGTTTGTTACTCTTGGTCTATGGCGAGGCCTAGACCGGTTAGGCGTTGGTGTTGAGCTGTCCAAGGAGATTGTGGAAGCTAACACAAGTTTGTACACGGTCTTGGAGCTTCCCGTGCGAAAGAAGCATCACTAGTGGAGCGCCCTTTGGCACGCATCACGTGCGGAGCCTTACCTCCGGAAGAGTACCCGGGATCGAGCCCGGCGGGACGTGCCCGCGACTTCACTCGGAGGGTGAAGTGTGCTCTAGGAGGGATCGCCATCGAGCGGAGGGACGGGGTCGAGACTCCGGCGGGAGTGACCCAACGTGGAGTAGGGGAAGGCGCCACCCTTCCGAGACCACGGGAAAAATCATGAGCATTCCTATCTCTATCTCCTTTACATACTAGCATTTACGCTTCCGCATTTACCTTATGTGCTAGTAGAATTGCATGATAGGTTGTCTCTTTACTACTTGGTAGAATTGCTTGCTAGGGTGTTGCTTGTTGCATAGACTAGATTGTGTGGCGCGCATCGCTTGCTTTTGTTATCACCATATCTAGTCTTGCTAGCTTCACGCCTAAAGTACGTTTGTGAGAAATTGTTGACACACCGATTCACCCCCCCCTCTCGGTGCCCTTGATCCTTTCAAGTGGTATCAGAGCCTCGTTGCTCAAATAGGGCTTAACCGCCTTGAGTAAGGATGCCGAGAGATCATGGGCCGCCCCCGTTCGGTGGGACCGACTATGCCTATTGGAAAGCTCGCATGCAAGCTTACCTCGAGGCTCTCGATCCTCTCGCATGGGAGGTGGTAAGTACCCGGTGTCTCTCTAAGGACTCCCATTGGTACTCTTGATGTGAATCTTGCAAAGGCAAATGCTAAAGCTAAAAATGCCTTGTTTGAAGCTATCACTAAAGAGGTCTTTGCTCGAGTCAAGTCCGCGGGTACCGCTCATGAAGTGTGGACTCAAATTCAACAAATTCATGAGGGTTCCACGGACGTGAAAGAGGAAAGATACTATGTGCTAAAGAACAAGTATGATGACTTTGCCATGACTTCAAATGAGCTAATCAATGATACTTACTCTCGCTTGAATGTGCTTGTAGAGGATATCAACTCTCTCGGTTGTGAAGGACAAGATTGATGATGGTGACCTTGTGCGGAAGATCTTGAGGATTCTCCCAAGGGAGAAATATGGAGCACTCATCACATGTCTCTTCAACACCGACATTCAAGCCCTCACAACCCACAAGCTACTTGGGAAGATCACCGCCTTCGAGAGCTACACCTCGACAAGAAGCTTGATGAGAAGCCCTCCAAGAATCTTGCTTTGCATCCGAGGGGTCAAGCAAGAAGATGAGAAGGTGGTGACTCAAGATTCAAGTGATGAAGAGCTTGAAGAAGACGTTGAAGACTTGTTGCAACTTCATCCCAATGATCTAGCACTCCTCATGAAGAGAAGCAACTTCTTCAAGAGAAGATTCATCAACAAGAAAGATGCCGAGTGCTACAATTGTGGAGAGAAGGGTCACTTTGCCAAGGAATGTCCGAAGCCAATCAAGAAGAGCAAAAAGAAGACTCAAGAGTCAAGCGATGATGAAGAAGAAGACCCTAGAAGCAAGTACAAGGCAAGGAAGAGGTTGTCAAGAAGGAAAGCTCTAGAGGCAAAGACAAGAGAAGATCATCTCGCAAGGGACTCTATGTTGGAGAGTGGGTTTCGGATGATGATAGTGATGAAGAAGAAAGTGATGACTCATCCTCCAAGGGAAAGAAAATGGCCGGTATTGCTCTCACCAACATCTCTGAGATTTTACCTCCACCACCTACTTGCTTGATGGCCAAAGATGATGATAGTAGTGAGGATGAGGAGAGCGAGTCCGATGAAGAGTTTGGTGAAGAGGATAAGCCCACATATGAGGAACTCTTGGATAGCATTCTCCTAACCGGCAAGATGATCATGAAGAAGGACAAGACCATTGCTCGGTTGGAGAAGGAACATGATGTGGCCGCTTTCCGAGTTCGTCAACTTGAGGGTGAACTTAGGGACTTATCCATCTCTCACAAGGCTCTTGATGAAGACTATGACAAGCTTGAGGAAGACCACATGAAGCTCAAGGAGAAGTCCAGTTACTAGAGGATGAGATCAAGCACCTTTCCACTTCGCTCATGACCTTGGATGAAAGCTATGACAAGCTCAAGGTTGAACACATGAGGCTCAACGGCAAGTTCAAGGTTCTTGAGGAAGAACATCAATCCCTCCTCGAAAAGAGTAACACTTCTTCTTCTAGTTCATCTATTTCCGATTCTTCATATATTACTTGTGATGGACTAACTCCCTCTCTTGAGAGCATCTCTCTTGATGAGAACATTTTGAAGGAATATCATCAACTCAAGGAGGAGAGAGCTTCGTGATGGACGGCTTCGAGAGGCTCACAAGGGGAAGGACCATCCATAAGGAGATACTTGGTCGGAACCTTGTGAACAACCCCCGGCACAAGGGACTCGGCTCCTACCCCCCGCCCCATCAACCTCATCGGCAAGGACGAGGACATTCCACCTTGGGTAGTTCCCCTCATGGCGGACGACTACTATTGTGAGAAGTGTTGCCGAGACGGCCACACTAGCAAGAATTGTCCCAAGGTGAGAAGTTCCAAGGTTTTGCCTAACGCTAACTTGTTCCATGGAAATACACACTACAAGCTCTTTAGGGACAAGAAAGGCAAGGTGAAGGCAAAGGCTCTTGGATCACCCGACAAGAGGAGGATGATGAGGAAGATTTGGGTGCCCAAATGCATAGTTGACCTTGAGAGGCCAACCAAGTGCGAGTGGGCTCCCAAGAACAAGACCTAGAAGGGTGATGGTGGTGGACCGTGCGCCGCAACGACAACTCATGAACGTCCACCACAAGCTTCGAGTGCTTCATCGACATATCTACTCTTCAAGGAGGTAACTTGTATCATAGTAGTTTCTTTTCTTGCATGGTAGCTAGGTGCTCCTTTGTGAACTAGTATGTTTGCATTCATGCATATGTTAATAACTAAAAAGAAAAGAACATAAAAATTAGTTCAAGGTCTAACTTTCTCAAGATAGCTATGAGCATGGGGGATGCTTGAGTTGGTGGACCGATGGACTCAAGGCAAGGTTTGGCTCATAGTGAGTAAGCTTGAGAGAGGCTCAAACTTGACCTTGAGTAGGTTTCCTTTATGCGTTGTCTTAACTTTGCTTGCATATCACATGGCATGTTTACTTTCTCTTGCATTTGTATGATATGCTTGTCTCATGCATTGCATATAGGAAATCACAAAGGAGTTGTCACACTATGAGGAAGTGCTTCATTCGCAATATGATCTCACATCTCATAGAAGTGTGACTAAAGAAAAGAATTGTGCTTCATGCCCATTGAGTCTTGCTAAATGATCCTCAAGGTTAAATCTACTTGCACGGATCATAGGCAAATGGCTCATACATACCCCTCTTTTGGTTTTATTGCTTTTGGTTCTTATTGGTTGCATCTTATTTGCCGATTGAAAAATTACTATAAGCCTATGCGCAACCTATATTGGTCTATTTTCAAAGGAGTGTTTGAGAGTTCCCTTCTAGTCCATGTTTGGTGTTTATTTGGTTTTTGAGTGAGAAACTTGGACTTAGAAGGAAATTCCTTGAAAATCAGCATTTCTGGACTAGACCGTACAATACGGTCAAAGGGACCGTACAATACGGTGTGCTTTTGCACGAGATCCTTCGAAACCTGAGGCAGAAAGGAGACCGGACAATACGGTCCTACAGACCGTACAATGCGGTCTCTATAGTTAACTGTCAGGGTTCCAAAGGAGACCGTACAATACGATCCCCATGACCGTACCATACGGTCTGGTTAACTTCATCGGGAGATCTTTTCAATCCATCCGTTGATTCCTATCCCGATCAATCGTGGCCGTCGATTTGAACTTACCCTAATCCTAACGGCCGGTTCCGCTTTACTGTGCATCTTCCTCCAAAATCCACCGCCGCCGTTCGCCGCTCGCAATCCCGAAGCGCCGTGCCGCGACGTGAGCAGCGCCCGTACGAAGACGGAGACCTGCCGCAAGCGCTCGCAGCGACGGAAGACCCGCCACCGCAGACGCCGCGCGCCGCACATGCTCCTCCACACGCGCCGGCGCCCTTGCAACCCTAGCGCCGCGCCGCCGCTCCACCCCACGAGCTCGCCGCCGCTTCGCCTGCCCGTGCGCCGAGCGTCGCCGGAGCAGGAGCCGTCGACCTCGCCGTCGACAAGCACCACGAGGAGGAGCTCCACCACGCACGCGTTCACGAGCTGCTGCTCGCTTCCCCCTCGCGTGCGATTGCTCCTCACAGCACTTCACCGGACCGCCGCCCTCACCGACGATCGTCCACGATTTCATTGCTCCGGTGAGCCACTGGGTACTCCGGCGTTTTCATTTGCACAGTAGCCGATCCGATTCTAATTCCTATCTAGGGTTTGAGCCGTTCTTTCCTTCATCGGTTGAAAATCCCTAGAAAATTCGATCAAAATTGCTCCTTTATTGCGAACTAATATATACTGCTTCATTTTGTTTCGCAATTTAGGATACCATATGTCGTAGAGGTCGCATGTCATCTCTTATACCTACGATATTTTGGTAATTGGTCGCTTTGTGTCGATTTCCGTTTCCATACCATACACTTAGCTCGACACTAGCATTTCCTCAATTAGTGTCGTATTTCGATGTTGCATATCTAGTATGACACTAGTTGATCTCCACCGATAATCGACAATGCCGTAGTTCCCCATTGCGTATTTGCCGGCATTGTGTCCTTACCTCTGCGCTAGGACTTCATATAGATTCATGCGCTTACCTACGATTCTTGCTTATAGATTATAGTAGGTTATTCTATACTCATATACCCTGTCTATTCCTATCGTGCAGTGGCAGTTGTCAGCAGGCAGTGGGCAGTTGACAGCAGAGCAGAGACAGTGGACGGATTGAGGGCCAAGCCCTTAGTCCTATCTTTGGCAGTCAGCCGTCAGTGGACGGGTTGGTGAGCCAAGCTCACTCGCCCTATCTTGTCTGCAGCCTAGTCAGCAGTTATGGCAGGAGGTTCTGGCAGAGGGCAGAGGCAGGGGCAGAGGAGATCGTGACAGGGGCAAGGCCAAGCTTGTCGAGCAGCCCAAGAAGAAGAAGCAGAGGACTGGTGATCCAGAGTTGGACCGGATTCTCAGGGCAGCAGAGGTTGACCTACCAGCTAGCAGGGCCACTGACCTCAGGATCAGGGACATACCTGCTGGAGGACAGGGGGAGACTCCGAGGAGGTCTTCCAGGGCTAGAGCTACAGTGCAGCGGACTCCGTCCACCCGCGAGGTTGGTATGTCGAGGACCGCGCAGGAGCAGCCAGGTTCAGAGGCAGAGGAGAGTTCGCACTCAGATGCCGAGGTCACAGAGTCTGACAGACAGAGGATGGCAGTCAAGTTCTGTGCTCTTGACAGGACTGCTACTCTCAGGGATGTGCTTGCTGAGGACGCACTCAGGCTGCCAGGCCCCGTCCTCAAGGAGTTCAGGAGAGTTGCTGAGGAGACTTGGTACCTGCCAGGAGAGACCCACAGGCAGGAGGTCGTTTCTGGACACTTCTTCAGCAGAGGATAGCAGCTGGTTTGAGGAGTAGACTGCGGACAGATGGACCTGACAAGCTCTTTGTCACTCACCAGCACTGCAGCATACAGGCTGCCAGCAGAGGTGCCGGGACGGATTTCACACAGCACCTGTCTTATATCCCGGGCCTCCAGGAGATCATCACCACAGCGATGCGATGGGATACAGATATCGTGATGGACTTCTATGCCTCGTTGTGGATAGCGCCAGACCGCTCAGCTATATGGTTCATGCTCAGAGGACAGCCCCACAGAGTTACGAGGGAGGACCTTGTTAGTGCCCTTGAGACCATCCAGCACGAGACCAGAGTGTTCCCGCTTGCTCACCCAGGGATGGAGCCTCCCCGCAGACCTCTTGGGGGACACTTACCTTCAGATGTTGATATGAGCATTGCTTTCCCTCCACCTCACCCGGAGAACTTCAGCCGAGCTCACACCAGACTTACACATGAGGGCAGAGTTCTCAGGAGTATACTGAGCAGGACGATAGTTCCCAGGAGTGGATACAGAGATCAGTTCTCCATTCTTACTCAGTGGGTTGTGATGTTTGATGCTGAGGCACAGAGGCTTTGATTTAGTTGATCTGATACTGTGCCAGATGGAGGATGTTATTGCTGAGAGCATAGCTGCCAGACACTTAGCCTTTGCACCTCTGATCTGCTACATTCTGAGGAGGCTACAGTTGTTGTCTCAGGAGGACTACGACGAGCTGCCCAAGGTGACCACAGCGTACACACCCCTACCTGCCTCCGACAGACGGGTTGCTGCCCGGGAGTCAGCTTCACAGGGGAGTTCTTCACAGGGGCCAGGTGACACGGCTACCGAGACAGAGCTGCATATACAGACTGGTAGCCATATGGAGTCCATTCCTGAGGACGTGACTCCGGACTCTAGAGCAGGACCTTCAGCGTCTGCTACAGCTCCAGCTCAGACAAATCTACTACATGCAGAGCTAGCAGCCCTTCGCAGAGAGATCCAGAGTCAGTGAGAGGATAGGGAGAGGGATCGACAGATGTTAGACAGTGTGTACACACTCAGAGGGAGATGGCCTCTGGTTGTCGTCGCTTTTCACTGGTTTCGAGGCGATCGCTCAGACTCTTCGTCTTTTTGGATAGGCATTGCCAGGACTCCCGTCTTTCCCGCCTATCACTTTCCCAGGTGTGCTGCCACCAGACACAGTTCGTTTTCAGCAGCTACAGCAGCAGCAGTTTGCTCAGACACAGGGAGGACAGTCTTCCAGCCAGGGACAGTACTTCGGCACCTCTTCAGCTCCAGAGCTTTCAGTGCCTACTACCACTGCACCTCCTCCAGCCGCCGATGCGTAGGACAGCAGTTTTCTCTTTCCGCCCTTCTCTTTTTGGTCATTGTGCCAAAGGGGGAGAGAGATAGAGAGATCTTGTATAGGTCTAGGGGGAGTAGTGGAGTGATCTTGTGCTCAGGGGAGTGTGAGACAGCTTTTGTCCAGGGGAGATCTTTTGGTACTTCATTGTATATTCTTTTGGTTCTTCGTGGTTCTTGTTGAGCTTGATTTGCTTTTGCTTGTGTTTAGCTCATCAAGAATGCACTTGGTTCTTTTACATACACTTGCTCGTTATCTATATATCTTGCATATTGCTCTGTCTCTAGTATATTGCTCTGATATATTGCTCTGAGTTTGTGTATGTTCACCTGGATGCGCCTATTTATATCTATCTTGCCAGGTTTCCTCTTTCTGTGATGATATGTGCACTCACTTGCTTTTGCAGGAATATCTTATAATCTTATCATCACAGAGTTGTGGTCACAGCTCATGTTTTTATTCCATATATATCACCCATGTGCTCTAACTCCTTTTTGCAGGTGATACCTTTTGAGCTACGACTACCTAGTTCTCCGTTTTACTTGTTCTTCATTTCATATCCTATCTTATCAATCACTCTTGTGCTTTACATTCTCTATCTTATGATGTGTGTTGTCACCAATCACCAAAAAGGGGGAGATTGTAAGCTTCATGACCATTGGAGTTTGGAAACCCCAAAGGTATGAATGTTTTGGTGATTGGGTGACCATATTGATGTGACTAACATTTCCTTGTAGGATATACAAATGGTCATGTCAATGAAGCGTCGTCTCACATACTCTATCTATCGACGACTTGGTGATTGGTTGCCTCGACAATTCGGATCGAGAACTTGATGGAGTCGCGGAGAAGATGTGGATCAAGGCTAAGGACATGCTAGATCCAAGCGAGTGTTGCTTGGTTAGATGTTAGCTTGAGTCCATAGGAAAAACCGGACTATCAAGAGGGATCGAATTGGTTCTCTTAGCGCACACTAGGTTAGAGATCATATGGATGCATAGTGAGTCTCTCGAGGGCTAGGGTGGCTGAAGAGAAGAAGAGGAACCAAGGACGAAGAAGTTGGAAGCAAGGATCAAGAGTGGATCAAGTTTTCAGCTTATCCGGTAGAGACCGGACAGTACGGTCCTAGGGACCGTATGGTACGGTCTTCATTAAAGATCCAGACAGAGAAGTGAAGTCTCGGGATGCTGAGAAAATGAAGACCGGACAATGGACCGTACAATACGGTCAAGGAGACCGGACAGTACGGTCATCAGATGATTTCCAGACAGAGAAGATGGAGTTTCTGGAAGTGGAAGAAATGAAGACCGGACAATCGACCGGACGGTACGGTCCTAGGGACCGGACAGTACGGTCTTCATTGGAGATGAAGAAGAAGATCGAGATGCGCCTGGAAATAGAGACCGGACAATACGGTCTGGAAGAGACCGGACAGTACGGTCCTTTGTACGGTCTCTAGTTTCGCAGGGCACTTTTGGGCAACGGCTAGTTTTGGGTTGGTAGCCTATAAATAGTTGGTTGCCCGCCCCTTGAGGGGTCTCTTGGCCATTGTTGGAGTGCAGGAACTCAGAGGGAGCCAAGAGCAAGAGAGAGAAGCACTTGTGAAGGATTTGGAGTGATCCTAGCGCTTGAGAGAGTAGCAATTGCATCCACTTGATCTCTAGGCTAGTGTGAGCTTGAGAGAGTCACTTCGGTTTGTTACTCTTGGTCTATGGCGAGGCCTAGACCGGTTAGGCGTTGGTGTTGAGCTGTCCAAGGAGATTGTGGAAGCTAACACAAGTTTGTACACGGTCTTGGAGCTTCCCGTGCGAAAGAAGCATCACTAGTGGAGCGCCCTTTGGCACGCATCACGTGCGGAGCCTTACCTCCGGAAGAGTACCCGGGATCGAGCCCGGCGGGACGTGCCCGCGACTTCACTCGGAGGGTGAAGTGTGCTCTAGGAGGGATCGCCATCGAGCGGAGGGACGGGGTCGAGACTCCGGCGGGAGTGACCCAACGTGGAGTAGGGGAAGGCGCCACCCTTCCGAGACCACGGGAAAAATCATGAGCATTCCTATCTCTATCTCCTTTACATACTAGCATTTACGCTTCCGCATTTACCTTTATGTGCTAGTAGAATTGCATGATAGGTTGTCTCTTTACTACTTGGTAGAATTGCTTGCTAGGGTGTTGCTTGTTGCATAGACTAGATTGTGTGCGCGCATCGCTTGCTTTTGTTATCACCATATCTAGTCTTGCTAGCTTCACGCCTAAAGTACGTTTGTGAGAAATTGTTGACACACCGATTCACCCCCCCCCCCCTCTCGGTGCCCTTGATCCTTTCAAAAGTGCAGCATTTATTGTGTAAATAACAAGACATTACTTATGACGGGGGTAAGGTACATGATGGATATGTGGGTGGCACTCACCATATAATCCAAGATAAGTAAAGGTAAAGCAGAGGTTAAATTGGCAGAACAACGAGATAGTGACAAGGATTCCTAAGTGTTAATCTTATATCTATTTACTCCTAGCAGTTAGTTCTACAAGATTATTTACTCTAGCTAAGGTCATGTACATACAAGTCATGTCGTTTTGGGGCACGGACGTGCCAGGGCTTAATGAACTCAAAACCGCATGTTCACCCAGGGGAACCGACCACTATTGAAAACCCTGCCTGTCCAACCCGGACGTGATGGATTACAGAGACCGGTGTAGCTGTCACATGCACTCGCGGTTGCCACCGTCCGTGGGGTTGGGTGCCAAATGTGCATAGGCCAAGATCTAAGTGCCACGCCTACAACCCGCTTAGAGGAACTACTCTTGATCAACGGAGCAGCCCTATCTAAGAATGTAGCACAGATTTCACCAAGCGCGGACGCCATCTCCGATGGAGGCACTCTCTCGTACTACTTAGACACAATCACGAATCCGACAACAAGACTTCTTATGAACACTAACTTAATTGTGCAAATAAACTTAAATAGAAGTTAACTACTGAAAGAAATAAATAAAGAATAAACTAATTACATTAAAGGAAAGAATCTACAAGAGTTAGGATACAAGAACAATACCAGAACTCCGAGAAGACTTTCGGAACCCCGAGAGAGCTCTCACTCTTCTCTACTCTATTCTAACTCCCAAAGTAACTCTACTTCTACACAAATGAGCAATGGAAACATGGATACTGTGAGGCGTGAATTGTTCTGGCGCCACTCAGGGGTATTTATAGCCTCCTTAGGACAGGGGGGTATTTATGCCCAAAAGAGACATGGCGGGGCCACCAAGGCAGGCCGGCCAGCTTAGTAGGGGGCCAGCCGCCCAATGTGGCAGTTCGCCACCGTCCTTTGCATCAACGCTCTAGATCGTCTCCTGATGGCGGTTGATAAGCCTGGTTCTTCGTGGGGGCGGCAGAACTGGAGTAAGGGCCAAGTTAAGGCCCAAACAGCCCACCTTCGGGTATGTCGGTGGAATTCACCAGAGTGGGCTTTGGTTTCTACAGTTTTAGCCTGTGTATAGCCCGCTGGAGGAAGGCCAATGCCTATGGGCGCCAAGGGGGCCCGGCCGGCCTGTGTTTTCTCCTGCATAGGCCCTGTTTTCTCCAGAATATTCTCCTGCATCCAAATATCATCAAAACTCGTGGAACTAAATTAATTCCTAACTAATATGCACAGAATCTTGGTGAAAGGATTTTATTTACCGGTATGTTGGAGGTCGAATGGTGATTTAACGACCACCAACAACAGGCAGGGTTTTCAATAGCGGTATGTTCCCAGGGTGAACTCGTGGTTTTGGGTTCATTAAGCCCTGGCACGTCCGTGCTCTGAAACGACATGACTTGTGTGTACATGACCTTAGCTAGAGTAAATAATCTTGTAGAACTAACTGCTAGGAGTAAATAGATATAAGATTAACATTTAGGAATCCTTGTCTCTATCTCGTTGTTCTCCCAATTTAACCTCTACTCTACTTTTATTTATCTTGGATCATATGGTGAGTGCCACCCATATTCTATCATGTACCTTACCCTCGTCTTAAGTAATGTCTTGTTATTTACACAGTAAGTACTGCACGTTGTTACAATTCAACTTCCTTTCGCTCTACTTCCCTGTGGAAATATAAATACGATAACTCATGGAATACTCTAAGGTGAAATGCTACAATGGTGTTCCGTGCGCTTGCGGAATTAATGAATATTAATTATATGCATAAGAACCGCCAACAAGCATTTTTGGCGCCGTTGCCGGGGAGGTAGTAGCTAGGATTTTGAATCATAACATTGTGTACTTGTTGTTAATAGCATTACTTACTTTTGCGGATTTATCCTTTTCCTGTTTTCTTGCTGTGGACATTTAAACAGGATCGTGCATGACTGGTCTCGACCTACCAGAAAACTTTCACATCATTTATTCTGTTGTTTGGGTGCATCACATGAGTGCCTACAATCTTTTTCATTACGCCTGATGTTTAGCTTATACAATACAAAAGCACGTGTCTCTATAATGCTTTCATGATGGAACGAGAGAATCCATGTACTATCTCTCCTTACACAATTGATCGAATTAGACATGGTGTCTAGGTAGATTAATGGAACTATAGAGATGTGTCCAATATGGACGAATGGATTTGTACTAATCAATGCAGGATCATTTTGAAAGCAATCCAAGTCCATCAAGCAATACGAGGAACACGGGAATTCATTGCCCGAACGCTATGGAGGAATGCAATTTCCTCAACAATGGCAATGGTTTCCGTCCCCAGAACAACTACGGCTGGAACTCCAAGCCCGACCTCTCCTTCAACCAAAATCAGGGAGGTAACAATGGTAATCATTCTTGCTTTGAACCTTCTATCAAGGATCCAGTGCTTAGCCAGGTTAAGATCAATGATAGCATCAGCAAGAAATTTACTGATAAGGCCTTAGAAAGCGTAGAGTCTAAACTAGAATCGTTCAGCACTGCACTGCAAAACCAGCTAAGACATAATAAAATGCTAGAAACGCAAATAGCACAAACTGCTTCAGCCGTGCAGTCTCCTAGAGTGGGTAGACTTCTGAAGCAACCCGAAGTCAACCCCAAGGAGGTTGTGAATGCAGTGATTACCAGGGGTGGAAGAGGCACTATCGACCCGCCATACCCCGAAAGTGCAGAGAGAAAGACAACCAAGGAGAAGGGGGCAAAGAAGATCCTCGAAAGTACAGGTCCCTGAACCAAAGGATGCCGAAAAGGAGAGCTCCATGGAGGAACCAACAACGGAACCTCCAGTCGTTGAGCGTGCTCCACCAAAGGCGGCCCCTCACGAGTACTATGATATGACAGGCTTACCTTACCCCGATCGCAGGACGAAGCTAACCGTTGATGAGCGCTTTGACAAATTTGTTGAGGCCATTAGGCATGTATATGTGCATATCCCTTTGCTTGATGCCGTGCAGGTCCCTACTTAGACTAGGTACTTCCGGGATATCCTCAACAACAAGTGTCCCATCCCCGCGATGGAAATGGTGAAGCTTAAAGAAGAGCGCAGTGCAGCCATACTGAACACCCTACCAAAAAGAAGAAGGACCCGGATGTCCAACCATCCCGTGTTCTATTGGCAGCCAGCACTTCTCTCAGGCGCTTTGTGACTGTTGGTGGTCGTTAAAACACCATTCGACCTCCAACACATCGGTAAATGAAAGTCTTTCACCAAGATTCCGTACATAGTAGTTAGGATTAACATACTTCCACCGAGTTTTGGTGAATTTTAGATGCAGGAGTGAATTCTGGAATAAACTGGGCCTGAACCGAAGAAAAGGCAGGCCGGCCCCACCATAGGCCGGCCGGCCCCACTTGATGCCCATTGGCCTCGGTATTCATCCAGTGGGCTGTAAACAGGCCAAACACGAAGAATCAATAGCCCACTCGGCAAAACTCCACCGACATTCGAGAAGGTGGGCTGTTTGGGCCTCAACTTGGACCTTACTCCAGTTCTGCCGCCCCCACGAAGCAAACGACCATCCAACTGCCATCAGGAGGCAATCAGGGACGTCCAAGAGCGAGGCGGTGGCGAACTGCCACATCGGATGGCCGGCCGGCCCCCCTACTGGGCCGGCCAGCTTGCCTTGGTGGCCCCGCCAAGTCTCCTTCGGGCATAAATACCCCCCCTGTCCTAAGGACCCTGTAAATACCCCTGATTGGCGGAGAAAACAATTCGCACCTGATCCAAGAGATCCATTACTCATTTGTGTAGAAGTAGAGTTACTTTGGGGATTAGAGTAGAGTAGAGTAGAGTGAGAACTGTCTCGGGGTTCTGAAAGTCTTCTCGGAGTTCTGGTATTGTTCTTGTAGCCTAACTCTTGTAGAATTATTCTTTTCTCCAATATAATTAGTTTATTCTTTATTTATTTCTTTTAGTAGTTTATTTCTATTTAAGTTTATTTACTTTGTTAAGTTAGTGTTCGTAGAAGTCTTGTTGTGGGTTTCGTGATTGTGTCTAAGTAGTACGAGAGAGTGCCTTGTCAGAAATGGAGTCCGCACTTGGTGAAATCTGTGCTACGTTCTTAGATAGGGCTGCTTCGAATGTTATTATGATATGGCTCTGGTAGGTAAATAAATCCTCACAGGGAAGTGTTCCAAAACGAAAGGGTTTTTAGGTACTTGCAGCAATGTAAATTAAAACATCTCTGGATTTTTACCATGCTAAGAAATTGCAAACAAGTCTTATTCATGCCATATCATAATCCACAATGCTTAGACTTAGTGTGATGGATGCAACCCACAAAATGCAGCAATACTTGTGATGTGATATGCTATAAATAACACACATGTCGGGAGTAGAGGTTGCATCAATGCGACACAAGGGGAGCTAGCATGTAACTAATCATCATTTCCTTTAAGTGTAGCATTCACCAAGATTCTAGCAGTTTATTCGATACAGGGAGTATTTTATTGATCGATAGGGATACTTACCTGGCGGTCCTCCCCAAGCTTGAGTCTTTGCGAGACTTAAGCTTGTATTGAATCGCTGACTTACCTGCCGGTCCTCCCCAAGCTTGAGCCTTTGCAAGGCTTTAGCTTGAATAGGCCGCTTCCTCCATCCTTCTTGTGCCTGCAAAAAGAATGAGGGTGATACAAGTGGCTAGCCCCTATCGGGCATTACCGAGAATTTAATATTTTTGTTGTTTTTATATTTTATACTTTTTATTTTGTTTTCGTAGGTTTAAATGAAAAAGCATGTGCCAGGCCTGGCTAAAGGATAACGATTGGGATGGCCTCCCCAATCGTAGGGATCTCAGTTTTACATCTTTGAGCTAGACGTTATTCTTCTTTTCAGCTTGATTGAACCTCACTTGCCGGAGAATTTGGCGGTGCAGAGGTTCCTTCTTTCTTCCGCCACACTTTTGTTGTCTTCTTTGCACTTGTGGCAGCGACCGTTTCTTTAGGCGCCAATGTTGTACTCTCCTCTGTGGGTACCTTTGCTGCCCTCTTGTTCTTGTTTGAGCTAGCTCTCCTCTTCTTAGGCGATTGTGACTCGCCTACTCCTTCTTGAGGTGTTGGGGGTGCTTATGGCGTCTTGGGCTGCTTGGGTACATTCTTCGGACTTCTCCAATAATTGGCTGGCCATCTTTCCATTTCTCTTCCCAGGTAGTTCCTCATGTATGTGATGAGCTTGTCTGGCTGCGGCATGGGTGGAGTGATCTCAATCTTCTCCACTTCCCCAGGGTCCTTTCCATAAAAGACCCTCATGTTGGGAATAATGCGGAAGGCTTTAGGAGTCAGGCGAAGGTTTCACAAGGACAACGAAGGGTCGAACATCATAGCGAAGGTACATTGACCAAAGCGAAGGCCAAAATGGAAAATGACAAAAGGGAAGGCTAGCAGTACTTGTAATTATGAATCTTCCCACCTCTATAATCACCTTCGTCCAGAAACACGGACAACCAAGAGAGCTTCGCTCGGGCCAACCTACAAACAATCTGTATTCAGAGGGCTTCACCTCGACCCAAAGACATAGACAGCCTTCATTGAGGGCTTCGCATAACCATCCAGGGAGCTGTTCCCTCAACATAAGGCTTCGCCTCGTTCCAAAGACGTTAACTACCTTCGTTGGGGGCTTCGCATCACCACCTAGGGAGCTGTTCTCCCAACATTTGGCGCCGACTGTGGGCCAAACCCACGACCAATCAACACAATGGCTAAGGGAAGGTCAACAAAAATAGTAGACGCAGAAGCTCAGCAAGCAGAGCTCGAACCTGAAAAGGCAACAATCGCCAGGGAAGAAGAAGAGGCCAGCATCGCCAGAGAAGAAGAAGAGAGAGCCGATGCTGCTAGGCTCGAAGAGGAAGAAGCTGAAAGAAAAGAGGAAGCTCTAAGGGGGCAACAAGTGACCACTGACGAAGCATCCCAAGCTGGCAATGGGCGTCCAGAAAATAATGACGAAGTGGCTGATGAAGAGGAAGACTCCATAGCAGAGAGTCTTCGCATTCTGCAACAAGAAAGGCTTGAAAGAGAGAAGCAGCTGGAGATCATTGAAAAGAAAACAAAGAAGAAGATGATGCTGAAGAAAATAAGAAGCGCAGAGAGAGATTAACGAGATGGACGATAAGCTCCACAAGTTCAACGAGATGGAAACTTTGAAGAGAATGAGTCAAGAAAATCAAAACAGACCCCGCAAGCAAGTCGAAGGGAAGGTTGTCTACGAAGTAAGCAGCTCTGGCAAGGATACACCATCGAATCAAAAGTATAATATAAACTCCCCGTTAAGCGAAGACTTACAGAATGAACCTTGGCCAATAAATTTCAAGATGCCAAAAATCAAGCTTTACCAAGGAAAATCAGATCCAAGGGAATTTCTAATGTCCTTCGAAGCTGCAGTCGAATCTGGAGGAGGCTCCAGCTCCACTTGTGCAAAGGCCTTAGTGATGGCAATCGAAGGGACAGCTAAAACATGGTTCACCACCTTAGAGCCAGGATCAATGAACTCATGGTCCGAGTTCCGAAGGGAATTCATAAACAACTTCCAGGGTTTCCAGGCTGCGGAAGTACATCAAGGCAAGATCTTTTCATGCAAGCAGAGAGATGACGAAAGCCTCAGAGATTATATGCAGCGTTTCATGGAAATAAAATCTAAAGCCCGAAGCGTTGGAGCTTCCACTGTTATTGACGCAGTGATGGAAGGCTTGAGGGCTTAACCGCTTCACTCTTCGCTCGCAAGAAAGAAGCCCACAACAGCTTTCGAACTACTGGACACCTTTCAAAAGTACGCCAGATCAGACGAAGAATTCAGAAGGAAAAAAGATGATGAAAGGAAACAACTACAACAACAAAGAGACAAAAAGAAAGCCAAAGAGGCTAAGGAGGCAAGTAAAAACCGAAGTACGACGAAAGTAACAATGAAAACATAGAGACAGCAGCAATCGAAGGGTGCACAATTTGGAAAACGAAGAAAAAAAGAGGTGATGAGAAAAGAACAAAGAAGATGACAAAGGGAGGGAACGAAGCTACCAAGAGAAGAGCTACAAAGACAAAAACAAAGAGCAAAGTTCGAGGAGCACTCTCGCACAGTTTATTGCGAATACCATGGCGAAGGCAAGGCCACACAACGAAGCAATGCCGTGACATCCAAGCCAGCAAGCAAGCTTGGTTGTTGGCAAATGAAGCACGAAGGTATTGGGAATAATGCCGAAGGCTTTAGGAGGCAGGCAAAGGTTTCACAAGATCAGCGAAGGGTCAAAACATCATAGCGAAGGTGTGTTAAACAAAGCGAAGTCTCAAATGGCGAATGACGAAAGTGAAGGCTAGCAATACTACTGCAGAGAGACGTAAGGGACTTGATTAATGGCTAAATTGTAATTATGAACATTCCCACCTCTATAAATAGAGGGGAGGGGATTCCAGGAGCGTGGACGACAGAGGGCTTTGACATACAGCGATACCAAAGACCAAAGGGATCAGCCCGGTCTTTCACCTTCGTCCAGCAACGCGGACAACCAAGAGGGCTTCGCCCAAGTCAACCTACGAACAATCTGTATTCAGAGGGCTTCGCCTCGACCCAAAGACACGGACAACCTTCGTTGAGGGCTTCGCGTAACCATCCTGGGAGCTGTTCCCACAAAAGAGGGCTTCGCCTCGATCTAAAGACGTTAATTACCTTCGTTGGGGGCTTCATATCACCGTCTAGGGAGCTATTCCCCCAAAATTTGGCGTCGTCCGCGGGTCAAACCCATGACCAATCAACACAATGGCCAAGGGAAGGTCAACAAAACAGCAGACGTAGAAGCTCAGCAAGCAGAGCTCGAAGCTGAATAGGCAAGAATCGCCAGAGAAGAAGAAGCCAAGATCGCCAGAGAAGAACAAGAGCGAGCCAATGCTGCTAGGCTCGAAGAGGAAGAAGCTGCAAGAAAAGGGGAAGATCTAAGGGGACAACAAGTCAACACTGACGAAGCATCCCAAGCCGGCAATGGGCGTCCAGAGAATAATGACGAGGTAGCTGATCAGCAAGAAGACTCCATAGCAGAGAGACTTCGCATTCTGCAACAAGAAAGACTTGAAAGAGAAAAGCAGCTGGAGATAATTGAAAAGAGAACAAAGCAGAAGATAGAGATGCTAAAGAAAATAAGACAGGCACAGAAAGAGATTAATGAGATGGGCGATAAACTTCACAAATTCAATGAAGAGATGGAAAATTTGAAGAGAACGAATCAAGAAAATCAAAACAGACCCCGCAAACAAGTCGAAGGGAAGGTTGTCTACGAAGTAAGCAGCTCTTGCAAGGACACACCATCGAATCAAAAGTTTAATATAAACTCCCTGTTAAGCAAAGAATTGTAGAATGAACCATGGCCAATAAACTTCAAGATGCCGAAAATCAAGCCATTCCAAGGAAAATCAGATCCAAGGGAATTTCTAATGTCTTTCGAAGCCGCAGTCGAGTCTAGAGGAGGCTCCAGCTCAACTTACGCAAAAGCCTTAGTGATGGCAATCGAAGGAACAGCTAAAACTTGGTTCACCACCTTAGAACCAGGATCAATAAATTCATGGTCCGAGCTCCGAAGGGAATTCATAAACAACTTCCAAGGTTTCCAGGCTGCGGAAGTACATCAGGCAAGCTCTTTTCATGCAAGCAAAGAGATGACGAAAGCCTCAGAGATTATATGCCCGAAGCGTTGGAGCTTCCACTGTTATGGAGGCAGTGATGGAAGCCTTGAGGGCTGGACCGCTTCACTCTTCGCTCGCAAGAAAGAAGCCCACAACAGTTTTCGAACTGCTGGACACTTTCGAAGTGTATGCAACGTTAGACGAAGAATTTAGAAGGAAAAAAGATGACGAAAGACCGAAACAACAAAGAGACGAAAAGAAAGCAAAGAGGCTAAGGAGGCAAGTAAAAACCAAAGGTATGACAAAAGTAACGAAGAAAACATAAGAGACAGCGGCAATCGAAGGGTGCACAATCTTGAAAACAAAGAAGAAAGAGGTGATGAGAAAAGAACAAAAGAAGATGACAAAGGGAGAGAACGAAGATACCAAGAGAAGAGCTACGAAGACAAGAACAAAGAGCAAAGTTCGAGGAGCAACTCTCGCACAGTTTATTGCGAATACCATGGCGAAGGCAAGGGCCACACAATGAAGCAATGCCGCGACATCCAAGCCAGCAAGCAAGCCTGGTTGTTGGCAAAAGAAGCACAAAGGGCAGTACACCACACAAGCAATTTTCGCGAAGATTGGTCACAGAACAATAACCCACAGCCCCAGTACCCTTCGCATTCTGTCAATCAAGTCACCGCATATCCACAAGCTAATTCACAGCAAGCACAATAATATCGTTACAACCCCCAGAAACAGAATTTACCAGCATTAGTGCCCCTGCCAGACAACAGCAATCACGGTAATGGAAGAAATTCCGAAGCAAGCAGCGGAGCCCCAAGAGCGACTATAAATGCAATCACTAGAGGTTCCACCCAGCAGCTAGAGTCAAGGAGGGCTAGAAAAGAGTACATCCGAAGAGTGCAACACGTAACAAAGGGAACACCCTTCGTCTGCACAAGATGGTTCCATGTGAAAATAGCATTCAGCAAAGAAGACCCCAGAGATATGGAACAGCCACATTCAGATCCTCTGGTTATAATGGCAAACATCAAAGGCTTCGATGTACACAGAATACTCATCGATGGGGGAAGTTCAGCGGACATACTCTTCGCATCAACCTTCAGAAAAATGAAACTAGAAAACGAAACCTTACAGCCGGCAGGCATTCCACTTGTAGGTTTCACTGGAAAAGTTATTCAGGCAATAGGAAAAATCACTCCTCCAGTAACCTACGGCGAAGGGGATAACGCAAGGACAGAAGACATAATATTTGATGTTGTCGACATCATGTACCCTTACAACACAATCTTTGGAAGCGGCTCATAAACAAGTTCGAAGCGGTAATTCATCAAGCCTACCTATTTAGAAGATCCCAGGACCAATCTCAGTGATTAGAGTCTTCGGTGACCAATTACAAGCAAGGACCATCGAAAATGACAAAGCACCAGGGAGGAAAAATGTCCACCTTCTACAGCAAATACAAGGAGAACCATCCAAGATATTTGGTCTCAAGAACGAAGCCGCAATCTTAAGATTTCATGATTCGTCTTCTGCAAGAGTCATCAAAACGACTCTTCGCGAGGACGTGCGAAGCCCCCATGTAAACAGAAGACTTGGGGGGGGGGGGGGGGGGGGGGGGCACTCTTTTTCCTCACGAGGGTAGCCCTGTGAAGGGTGTGAGGTTTTTTAACGAGGCACCCTTTAAGATTGTAACATACGATTTTATAGTTGCATTTTTACCCTCAAAAAAGATTCGGAGCTATGAGCCCAGAAAAGAACGCATAAGAAATGAAGCATAAAGCTCAAATGACGTCAGGCAAAAAGCCTAGAAAATATGAGCATGATTGCAAAAAAGTATTTGCTATCATCTCGAAGCAATGGAAACAAAGTATCATGAGAAACGATACTTACGTTCCAAAAGAATCCAAGGGAATGAGGAGCGCTCGAAAAGGAAAACCTCTCCAAGCAACAAAGTATCACGAGAAACGATACTTGCATTCTAAAGAAGAATCGAAGGGCATGAGGACAGCTAGAAAAGCGAAACCTCCCCTAACAGACAAATGCCTAAGCTAATCTAGCTTCGAAAAAATGAACGCCAAAGAACAAGGCAAAAAGCCCAAAAACAGAGACAAATCATCGGACGAAGGCCCAAAAGGACATCACGCGAAGGTCCAAAAAGTCGCCGATATCAACACAAACAAATATTGATGGTAAATTTGCTAGCAAAACAGAAAGGCCAAAAATAGCCTTCCAAAAAACAGTGCGAAAGCTCGTGATTCAAGAAAAACATGAGGACATCGCAAAAGAGGCAAGTCGTAAGCCAAAAAATATATTGAAGAAGTCTCTATCCTAGCGATGCCCATCAAGAGACATCATCAAAATAACTTTGGAGAGTATTTGAAGTAAAGATTACGGATAATCTTAAACAGCATTTCACAGATAATCTTAAACTCATCCAAGTCGCAGCCACACGAAGGTGAATAAAGTCTCTGAAATATGGGATCTAAGACTCCAGACGAAACCGTCTGCTCAACTCTCGAAGCAGCATCAAACCCAGAAGATGAACCTTCGCCGAAATCAGAAGAAGAACGACGACCACGGCCTCCACGTTTCTTTCGAGAAGTAGACCTTCTAGCAGGCGAAGACCTCTTTTGAGAATGACGTCCAGACCCTCGCCTCCCACGGCTGTGATGCCCTCTAGAAGCATCGGAGCCATTGTCGGAAAGTCCGTAAACGGCCACAAGAATACCCGAAGGGAAAGAAAAAGGCGTCTCAGTTTGCTCCACAGGAGAAGCAACATCCGAATCATTAGTCAAGTAAATCTCCGAAGCCGAGCTATAAACCTCAATCGGAGACTCTCGCAGCGCCGTTCTTTGAGAAGACGCTCCGGGGTCGAAAACCCACTCAAGGAAGCATCAGACGAATCCTATCAGAATCATGCGAAGCAAACCAAAATCACAGGAATTAAAATAGTTTACAAATTATAAAAATTACAAGTCCACATGGCATAGCCACAGCAAATACAAGTCCGGAGGAAGAAAAATGCTCACGAAGGCACAAGGGACCTTCATACCTCATCTCGAGGCTGCTGAGCAATTGCCAAAACCCTGCTCCAAAAGGCGTCGTCAATATGATCGGAAAATTTGGTTAAGATCGTAAGCAAGTCATCCGAAGTATGATCAGTACTGCCAAAGGAGAAGGAGTCACTAGCGGCCTTCGCAGTAGCATCACTCTTGCCTTCGTCAAGAGAATAGAGGAGATCTCGAAAGGCAAGGTGTATGGCATTGGTGGTGTAATGGTGGCAAGCCTTGAGAACGTAAGGAACGTTAACAGCAAGCCACGAATTAAGGTCTGAAACAAAAACTTCTGCAGGAAGCTCGTCAGGCTTTGCACCAAGCAAAACAAGAGTTTATTTCACTTGGTTGCAGAGTACCTCCAGTCGAAGCTTCTCAGCGGAAGTAAGCGAAGCCTTCTCTGACTCGGCAGTCTCAACCTTGCTCTGAAGCTCCTTATTCGCATCACTAGCCTTAGCAAGAGCAAGGTTCAAAGGTGCAATTTGTTCATCGAATGAGGAGACCTTCGTCTTGTAATCCTCAGAGGATTTAGTCAGCTCAACATTTTCAGAAGAAAGCTCAGAAATTCGACGCTTGCTAAGAACAAGAGCTTCGTCCTTCTCCTTGACTTTAGTCTCCAAGTCAGAGACGCTACTACGAAGAAGATTTTGAGAATCTTTAAAATTACAAAGCTCCTGATACTGACACCTAGAAGCATGGGTGATGGCTAAGGACTACAAACAAAATGAAAAGAAGTCAAGCAAAATAGCGAAGGCAATAAAGTCAAGATACAAAGCGAAAAAATCTCATCTGGACTTGAGCTGAAATCAAAGATTTAAACACGGCATCTCCACCTTGTTTAGCAAGCTCTTCCTCCACCTGAGGAAGTCGAACCTGCTCTGCAGCAGCAACGAAAGGTTGAGCAGCTTGAGCACTCATAACGAAGGTGTTTGCAGGCACCTCATCACAAGCAATCGAAGGTGCCGCAAGATCATCAACTGAATCAAAAGCCATATAGTTCTTCGGATCAATTTCGAAAGGAAGAAGTTCCTCAGCCATCAGCTCATAAGCAGAATGAATTATAAGTTCACCTTCTTCAGGAGGGCCAAGTATACCCCGCTTAGCAATGTGTGGCTCCTTCGGAAGCTGAAAGCCTGAACGATCAAAAAGAGGCCTTAGATTGGCAGCAATAGAACGAATTTCAGACCTACTCTTTGGCAAATGACAACCTTGGCAGCAGCAGCATTGCCCTCCTTGTCCTGGATCTGGGCCTCAGAAAAGGATTCGGAAACCTTATTCTGAATCCCGCCCTCAGAAGGAACATCAAAAACCATGTCCTGAATCTTGGCCTTCAAACCAAGGGCTGCAGGATCATTGGCTTAAGCAGACCCATCCTTGTCCTGGATCTTGGCCTTACCGGAATCAGTGGAAGAAGACCTCTGCATCTTCAAATTACCCGAAGCAGTCTCTGTATTCAAGGATTTATTTTCGGCCTTCGAAGCAGCCAAAGGACCCCTCTTTCTAAACGAATCAAGTAAGGAGGCCATTGCAGGCTCCTTAAAAATGACAGGCGGCTTAGAAGAAGTATCTTGGGTTGAAGCAGGCTTCGAAACATGAGCCAAAGCTACACGAGCATGAGCCGAAGCTGCACGAGAATCTTCGCCAAGAGCCTTATCAGAATCACCCTTGTAAGAAGATTTGGAGACCTTAGCTTTCTTCCTCATATGCTCTTTGCCAGACTTCCGCGAACCAGACATGTTGAAGAAGAATGAAAGAAAAGGGTCACCCGTTTCAAAAAGGGTCAAGCAACAAACAAAAGGTGGTAACGAAGGGATTAGCGCAAGAAAGGTGCTATCAGCGTGGAACTAACATGAGCCACAGGCAGGTTATATATAGGGCGGAGCCATGCATTGAAAAGCGAGAACCAAACGTACGACAAAAGGACAACACGTGGAAGAATCGAGAAAGCCACGGCAATATTTTAAAATGCAATTAACTGTCTCTGATTAAGGCTACACCTCAATACATCAACAGTTGAGGGCTAATGTTGGGAATAATGCCGAGGGCTTTAGGAGGCAGGCGAAGGTTTCACAAGGACAGCGAAGGGTCGAACATCATAGCGAAGGTACAATGACCAAAGCGAAGGCCAAAATGGAAAATGACAAAAGGGAAGGCTAGCAGTAGTACTGCAGAGAGACGTAAGGACTTGATTAATGGCTAAATTGTAATTATGAATCTTCCCACCTCTATAAATAGCGGGGAGAGGATTCCTGTAACGACAACGATTTTTCGGGCCACGAACCAGTGATGTCATTTGTGTCGTCCCGAATTCTCTGACGTCTCCGCCCCCTTCGCCCAGCAGCGTGGACGATAGAGGGCTTCGACTTACAGCGATACCAAAGACCAAAGGGAACAGCCCAGTCTATCACCTTCGTCCAGCAACGTGGACAACCAAGAGAGCTTCGCCCGGCCAACCTCCGAGCAATCTGTATTCAGAGGGCTTCGCCTCGACCCAAAGACATAGAAAGCCTTCATTGAGGGCTTCGCATAACCATCCAGGGAGCTGTACCCTCAACAGAAGGCTTCGCTCGTTCCAAAGATGTTAACTACCTTCATTGGGGGCTTCGCATCACCACCTAGGGAGCTGTTCCCCCAACACCTCATTTGGTTGCACTGTTCAACTTTAGGCTTGAAGTTGAATGTTTCTTCCCTGCCGTTGAAGTCTAAGTGTATTTCTCCGTCCCCCACGTCAATGTTGGCTTTGGTAGAGCTCAAGAATGGCCTCCCAAGGATGAGAGGGGTCTTGACATCCACCTCCATGTCCAGCACAACAAAGTCGACGGGGACGAAGAAATTCCTGATCTTCACAGGGACATCTTCGGCAATGCCAGCAGGATGGCGTACTGACTGATCTGCAAGCTGCAAGCACATAGCTGTTGGGGATAATGGACAATTTAGCTTGTCATATACCACCTTTGGCATGACGCTCATGCTTGCGCCCAAGTCACACGGCGCTCTAGAGAAGTACTGGCTGCCAATTGAACACGGGATAGTCGGACATACAGGGTCCTTCCTTCTCTGGCAGGGTGTTCAAGATGGCTACTGTTGGCGGTCGTTATTGACCAATTTCTTACCGCCAACATAATAAAAATGAGGCTCACATAAGGACATAAATAGAATATTATTTATAACTAATGCCTCTCCACGAGTTTTGGTGATATTTTGACTGCAGGACGAAATCCATTGCAAATGGGAGCAAAAGCCTACCGGCGGGCCCCATCATAGGCCGGCCGGCTTATGTTGGATCTCAACATGGTCCAGCAGCCCCAGGCATCTCCCAATGGGCTCAAACATCAAGGATCAAATGGCCAACAAATATTTCCCAGCCCGGAGTATCGACCACTGTGCAAGGCCCAACAAACAAGCCCATCAACCACTCAAAAAGGCGTCAAATCACCGAGCAAGACCGTGGATCTTAATGGGCACATCATGAGAGGCCAGCCCACAAAAATTCGAGGCATTCGGAGAGAAAAGCCCGCCGGCCGGCCTAGGCCTAGGCCGGCCGGCCAACTGTTTTCTCCGAATCGGCCCATCTTTTTCCAGTCGGTTCCAGAGGCGGTTGCAAGCTAACTTGACGCACCGACCAAGTAAGGAGACGTCGGCAAGTGAGGAATATCCACAAGATTCTCCTAAGATGAAGGGACCTTCTCCACTCTCCCAAGGAAGCCTCACACTATAAATAGAGGACCTCCCCCTCACTTCCATCCTGCACCTTCACACTTGAGAAGAGAAGATCCAAAATAGGGTCACGCTCTGTCAAGTTAGTTTAGAAGTAGAGAGTGAGTGAGGGTCGGAGGAAGGGTGGAAGCTCCGGAGATGCCGGAGCTCCTCTTCTTCGACGCCTCGGGTATGTACTCCGCCTGGGAGTAGTCGTCTGAGTCTTCCAGGCCGGGTAACATGTAAGGTCTTATTTATTGAGCAATAAAGTAAGGTTTTCTTCTTTATCATTTATGGGATTCAGGTATGTAGTGAGTATTTCTTATTTACTACATGTGCTAGCTCTAGATATATGCTAGTTGCTGGTATTAATGATAGGTGTAAACGTGGTGTTTATACTTTGATTTATCCTGAGTTGCCCTCAACCCCACGGGATGTTGTGGTAGCCGCGAGTGTAGGTGACAGCTGCACCGGTCTCTGTAGTCCACCACGTTCGGGTTGAATGTGTAGGGCCTAGACGCGGTCCGTTGACCGGAGACGTTGAACCTAGTTATCGGGTTGCGTGTCTTGGCGGCGGCCATGCCCCGAAGTAGATGATATCGAAAGACCCTTATCGAATTGCTCAGTTATTTAATATCTTGCATTAGATTACCTAGCCAGAGGACTATCACCCTTACTGCATTAATTCTCTGTTTAGTGTGCCCCTTTTCACGGATTTTCTGCATAGATCTCGAGTTTAGTACACTGTTCGTTCCCTATGGATTCGATACCTTAGGAATACTCCTAGGTGAAAGCTACATCGGTATCCGTGCGCTTGCGGATTCATTTCTGTTAGGCCTTAGGACTGCCAACAAGCTTTCTGGCGCCGTTGCCGGGGAACGGTAGCTGTGCTGACTCGAGTCTAGAGTCATCCGTGAATAGGTTTATTTTGTTTTGTTTTCTTTTTCTTTTTCTTTATCATTACCATGGACCCATCTTCCATAGTCGACGCCAATGCTCCGAAAGGAGAATTGCTGGAGCCTTCTCCAGCATCCGCACCAATCACAACCCAGAGCTATGAGATTCGTCCAGAACTCATAGCACTGGTTCAGGGGAACATCTTCTGCGGAAATGAAAACGAGAACCCATATGAACACCTGAGATACTTCGAGCTGCTCTGTTCCACTGTTTCGACCCAGGGATTTCCACAGGACACGCTGAAATGGAAGTTATTCCCATTCTCACTCAGTGGAAAGGCAACACAATGGTATGCTATGTCAGTACGAGGGGCCAGCGGAAATTGGACAACTCTCAGAGATCTCTTCTGTTTCAAATACTTCCCTGTTGCAAAGGTCATTGCTCTTCGTATGGAGCTTCTAACCTTTAAGCAGGGCAGTAAAGAAACATTGGGAGCCTCATGGGAGCGCTTCATGTCATACACCGTCAAAGGACCAGATCTAGGACTTTCCCCAGCGGTACTCCTTCAGCACTTCATGTGGGGGCTCACTCCAGAAAGCCGTACTTTTCTGGATACTGCTTCTGGAGGATCCTTCATAAGAAACACTCCTACTGAAGGATTCGAACTTCTTGGGAAAATTCTGAGCAATCTGGACAGCTATGTGCCACCTACACCTGAGCTACCAAAAGAAGAAGTACCCGTTGCTCAACCTGTGCTTCAAGTTGAGGTTCCTCAAGCTCCGATCATGGAAGAAGTTTCTGAACCATCTCATCCTTGGGCTTTGGATGCACGATTGTTCCAGAGAGGCAATTCTCTCACTGAAGACCTTCCCCCTACCAAAAATAAACCTGGTTTTCCTTTTAGTTCTCACAACGAAGGGGTCAATCTATCTAGTTTCGGGGTTACAAGGCCTTACCCAGTGGAGGTGAATCATCATCTGGACATCGAACCAAAAGATCCATATTCATACCCTGAGAGGAAACAAACCCACACACTCAAGCCGTGTCAACCATGTTCATCAAATCCTTTCCCCATCCTTGATACTCTTCGTCCAATCATTAAGAATCCTCCCGAAGCCAATGTTGTACCTAACAATAGTAATGCGAGGTTTCTTCCTAACGAGAGGAGAGATGTACTTGAGCAACTAGATTGTGATGCACACAGGGACATGAAGATAGATGCTCCATTCAAAGACAATGGACATCAATCGCGTGTGGAACAAGATGCGAACATTTCAAGGGATGAGTATGAGCTGCTTCTAGAATATCACAGACAAGGATTTGAGACCGAATTCGTTTATTCTGTGAAGACTCATGGGGCAGAAAAATCAAAGCCCTAGAAGAATTGTCTCAACGAGCATGGGAGTTTTATTTTTGAAAAATCACATGCTTCTAGCTCAATTGAGAAATTTCCTTCCTCGGCAAGTATTTTTGATGATTATCAGAGCCGCAACCACCCTATACTGCTTGATCTATTAAAACGGCTGGTTGTAGATGTTTTTGTTTATCATAAATATTGCAAATCCCGTCGTGGTTTCTTGTATAAGCTTTGCAGCCAGGTATAAAAGAATCATCCATCTGTCAAGGTCGGCTGCAACATGAACGGGACGCAACCAAAGTCAAGCTCAGGACTTTAAACAAGCACTCACGGGAGGTAACCCGATTTTCTAATAAATTCTTTCCCTTCATAAAAAAAATGATAATAAAAAAATTAAATAAATAAAAATCATTTTTCCCTTTTCAAATAAAATGACTCGGCAAACAAGACGATATTGGGCATGTTCTCTCCTTCGGGTATCTTTTGCTAACCATTTCAGGAGGAGGATTGAACCAATGTCCAAGGACTACCCCACAACAAGAGGCACAAGGAGGAGAGGAGCAACACTATGCTTTCTGACAACTTTATAATATCGGTTTGCCTCCTCTTCATCCCCACCTTGATTTTTGTGCCCACCCTGTCTATTGATGATTGAGAGTAAAATGAACAAAAAATAATAATAATAAAATTTTTTTTTTGAATGCTCTCAAACACAATCATCCATCACTCATGTTTGCTATATAAAGTTTATTCTTTGACTGCTTTTATGTCCGTGGAAAAACACTCTTTCATAGGAAAACCTTGTCTAAATTGTTGGGATGTGTGATATGGCACTTGAGAATTTATCTTGTCTTGAAATCAATTTCTGGAGATTATATTTGCAAATAATGAAAAATATTTCAGATTCACAGTCTTCTCAATGGTTTAATTTCCTACCAAAGCCATATGTTGATTTCGTTGCACATCCTTTATACATATGCTACTTGTTATCATATTGAGCTTTTTCAAAATTGTTGTGACCCTTGTGAGGTGCTTTTCATGCTTTCATGATCAAGATCACGTACACTCCACCATATACATATGCTTAACTTCTACACTGGAAGTTAGCATCACCCATTGCCATCATCATTCCACAAAATAAATACTCCATATGTTTTTGTACCTCTCTCTCCAGGTATCATTGCAAAAAAAAAGAGAGGTATGGCTATCTAAAAAAAATTTAAAAAAAATCTTGCTCAAAAGTAGAGCATCATGAAAAAAAAAGAGAGAGAGATAGCCATGCCCTCAAAATTCAAAACAAAGAGAGATAGAAGGTATACAAGAAGGAGTAATCATATTCCTCCATCCACTTATCCACACACATGCACATCTTGAACAGATTGTATGACTTGCTTTCTCCTTGGATCCGGTCTTTTGATTTAGCAATATATGTGATGCAAGGTTGCCTCATTTTATCCCTACCAAGCCCCACAAATAAGCCTATTAGTTGTAGGAGAAAAAGAGGCAACACAATGCCTTGGTCAAGAATCAAACACATTGAGCAATTGAGAGCACCATTTGAGAAGACTTGTGTTCTGAGATTTTCTTGAGAAAACTAAAAACTCCAGAATTTTTTTTAGACAGTTGATATCTTTCTATGTGCTGTTCCATTTCTCAACTTTTGAAGACAAGGTATTTAGCCACCATAAATCCCGTGGGCATGAAAAGTCATGGAATGAGCTCTATTGTAGCAATGCATGATAGAGAAGATGTTGTGTCTTAGCCTTTGCTCAGTCTTGTTCTTAATTACTTTACTTTACTCGGGACGAGCAAAGATCTAAGTGTGGGGGGGTGTTGGCGGTCGTTATTGACCAATTTCTTACCGCCAACATAATAAAAATGAGGCTCACATAAGGACATAAATAGAATATTATTTATAACTAATGCCTCTCCACGAGTTTTGGTGATATTTTGACTGCAGGACGAAATCCATTGCAAATGGGAGCAAAAGCCTACCGGCGGGCCCCATCATAGGCCGGCCGGCTTATGTTGGATCTCAACATGGTCCAGCAGCCCCAGGCATCTCCCAATGGGCTCAAACATCAAGGATCAAATGGCCAACAAATATTTCCCAGCCCGGAGTATCGACCACTGTGCAAGGCCCAACAAACAAGCCCATCAACCACTCAAAAAGGCGTCAAATCACCGAGCAAGACCGTGGATCTTAATGGGCACATCATGAGAGGCCAGCCCACAAAAATTCGAGGCATTCGGAGAGAAAAGCCCGCCGGCCGGCCTAGGCCTAGGCCGGCCGGCCAACTGTTTTCTCCGAATCGGCCCATCTTTTTCCAGTCGGTTCTAGAGGCGGTTGCAAGCTAACTTGACGCACCGACCAAGTAAGGAGACGTCGGCAAGTGAGGAATATCCACAAGATTCTCCTAAGATGAAGGGACCTTCTCCACTCTCCCAAGGAAGCCTCACACTATAAATAGAGGACCTCCCCCTCACTTCCATCCGGCACCTTCAGACTTGAGAAGAGAAGATCCAAAATAGGGTCACGCTCTGTCAAGTTAGTTTAGAAGTAGAGAGTGAGTGAGGGTCGGAGGAAGGGTGGAAGCTCCGGAGATGCCGGAGCTCCTCTTCTTCGACGCCTCGGGTATGTACTCCGCCTGGGAGTAGTCGTCTGAGTCTTCCAGGCCGGGTAACATGTAAGGTCTTATTTATTGAGCAATAAAGTAAGGGTTTCTTCTTTATCATTTATGGGATTCAGGTATGTAGTGAGTATTTCTTATTTGCTACATGTGCTAGCTCTAGACATATGCTAGTTGCTGGTATTAATGATAGGTGTAAACGTGGTGTTTATACTTTGATTTATCCTGAGTTGCCCTCAACCCCACCGGATGTTGTGGTAGCCGCGAGTGTAGGTGACAGCTGCACCGGTCTCTGTAGTCCACCGCGTTCGGGTTGAATGTGTAGGGCCTAGACGCGGTGCATTGACCGGAGACGTTGAACCTAGTTATCGGGTTGCGTGTCTTGGCGGCGGCCGTGCCTCGAAGTAGATGATATCGAAAGACCCTTATCGAATTGCTCAGTTATTTAATATCTTGCATTAGATTACCTGGCCAGAGGACTATCACCCTTACTGCATTAATTCTCAGTTTAGTGTGCCCTTTTCACGGATTTTCTGCATAGATCTCGAGTTTAGTACACTGTTCGTTCCCTGTGGATTCGATACCTTAGGAATACTCCTAGGTGAAAGCTACATCGGTATCCATGCGCTTGCGGATTCATTTCTGTTAGGCCTTAGGACTGCCAACAGCTACACTGCACTTTTCTGTAAGCTTCACCATTCCATTGCTTGTATGGGGCACTTGTTGTTGAGGATATCCCTGAAATACCTAGTGTAGGTGGGAACCTGCATGGCATCAAGCAAAGGGTTGTGCAGATATATATGCCTAATGGCCTCAACAAATTTATCAAAGCGCTCATCAACGGTTAGCTCCTTCCTGTGATCAGGGTAAGGTAAGCCTGTAGTATCATAGTACTCATGAGGGGCCACCTTTGGTGGAGCATGCTCAATGGTCGGAGGTTCTGTTGGTTCCTCCACAGAGCTCTCCTTCTTGGCGTCCTTAGGTTCAGGGACCTGCACTTCGGGAACCTTCTTCACGGCCTTCTCCGTTGGAGATGGCTTGGTACTCTTCCTCTCTGCACCTTCAGGGTATGGCGGGTCCACAGTGCCGCGTCCACCCCTGGTAGTCAATGCATTTACAACCTCCTTGGGGTTGACTTCGGATTGCCGGAAGTCTACCCACTCTAGGAGACTGCACATCTGAAGCAATTTGCGCTATTTGCGTTTCTAACATTTTATTATGGCTCAGCTGGTTTTGCAGTGCAGTGCTGAACGAGTCTAGCTTAGCATTTATGCTTTCCAAGGCCTTATCAGTAGAAATAAATTTCCTACTAATGCTATCATTAATCTTAACCTGGCCAAGCACTAGCTCTTTGATAGAGGGTTCAAAGCGAGAGAAGTTACCATTGTTACCTCCCTGATTTTCGTTGAAGGAGAGGTCGGGCTTGGAGTTCCAGCTGTCGTTGTTCTGGGGATGGAAACCATTGCCATTGTTGAGGAAGTTGCATTCCTCCATGGCATTCGGGCAATGAATTCCCATGTGCCCCGTGTTGCCACACTCTTCACATGTCATGCAGGAATCCGCGGCCTGCAGATCTTGTGGGGACTCCACCTTGTGAAGGACCTGGTTTAGCTTGAGAGCAAGCATGTCCAAGGCCTCCACTTGGTGTACTCCATGAGCCTTGGTTGGGAGCACTTGACGTTCACCATGGCTTTGGTTAGCCAACACCTTCTCGATAAGCTTCTAAGCGTTCTTCACGCTAAGCGAGAAAAAAGAGCCGCCCGCAGCGGCGTCGAGGTGCTCCCTTGCAGTGGGCTTCAATCCATGGTAGAAGATTTGTATGAGGAGCCATGGCTCCATGCCATGATGTGGGCATGCGAGAACGTAATCCTGCATCCTTTCCAAGCTTCAGAGATGGACTCGTCTACGAGCTGTTGGAAGCCCGTTAACTTGTTTCGTAGGGCAGTTGTTTTAACCGGCGGGAAAAACATGGCAAGGAAGGCGTTTGAGCACGCCTCCTAGGTGCTAAGAGCCTCAAAGTTCGCATAGAACCATTGTAGAGCCTTCCCCAGCAGTGAGAATGGAAAGAGCTGCAAGCGAATCTCTTCTTGAGACTGATCCTTCCAAGCAAACGTGTTGCACGTCATCAGAAACCTCTGGAGGTGAGAGTTTGCATCCTTCGATGGTTTACCACAAAAAGGACTGGCCAAGATCATGTTGGGCAGGGCCGGCTTTAGCTCGTAGTCCTTGTTGTTGAGGCGCGGGAAATTTCCCACGCAGATGTTCTCCATTATTGGCTCGACTTCTTGACAACCGGGTCGGCCATGTTGATGGTAGGAGCTGCGGTAGCGATTGGCTCAACGATCGATGGAGAGGATCCTTCGAGAGCCAGAACTTTGGACGTAGTACGTGCAGGAGGAGGGGTGAGTCTTGCTCTTGCCCTTCTCAAGGACTGTTCTGGGTCGGAGTGGAAGTTTTCTGGTAGGTCGAAACCAGTCATGCACGGTCCTGTTTAAAAGTCCACAACAAGAAAATAGGACAAGGGTAAACCCGCAAAAGTAAGTAGTGCTATTTACCAACAAGTGCACAATGTTATGATTCAAAATCCTAGCTACTACTTCCCCGGCAACGGCGCCAGAAATGCTTGTTGGCGGTTCTTATGCGTATAATTAATATTCATTAATTCCGCAAGTGCAAGGAATACCATTGTAGTATTTCACCTTGGAGTATACCAGGGTTATCGTATTTATATTTTCCTCGGGGAAGCAGAACGAAAGGAAGTTGAATTGTAACAAAGTGTAATACTTATTGCGTAAATAACAAGACATTACTTAAGACGGGGGGTCAGGGTACTGATAGATATGGGTGGCACTCACCATACAATCCAAGATAAATAAAGGTAGAGCAGAGGTTAAATTGGGAAAATAACGAGATAGAGACAAGGATTCCTATATGTTAATCTTACATCTATTTACTCCTAGCAGTTAGTTCTACAAGATTATCTACTCTAGCTAAGGTCATGCATATACAAGTCATGTCGTTTCGGGACACGGATATGCCAAGGCCTAATGAACCCCAGAACTGCAGGTTCACCTTGGGGATCTAACCCTATTGAGAACCCGGCCTCTCCGGCCCTGATGTGGTGGATTACAGAGACCGGGGCAGCTGTCACATACACTCGCGGGTACCATCCTCCATGGGGTCAGATGCCAATCGTGCATAGGCCAAGCTCTAAGCACCACACTTACAACCCGCCTAGAAGAACTGCACCTAATCGGGAGAGCAGCCCTATCTAAGAATGTAGCATAGATTTCACCAAGCGTGGACTCCATTTCCGGCGAGGCACTCTCTCGTACTACTTAGATACAATCACGAAACCCACAACAAGGCTTCTACGAACACTAACTTAACTAAGTAAATAAGCTTAAATAGAAAATAACTACTAAAAGTAATAAATAAAGAATAAACTAATTATATTAAATAAAAGAATAATTCTACAAGAGTTAGGATACAAGAACAATACCAATAACTCCGAGAAGACTTCCGGAACCCCGAGAGAGTTCTCACTCTACTATACTCTACTCTAACTCCCAAAGTAACTCTACTTCTACACAAATGAGTAATGGATCTTTTGATCAGTGAGGTGCGAACTATTTCTGTGCCGATCAGGGGTATTTATAGGGTCCTTAGGACTGGGGGTATTTATGCCCGAAGGAGACTTGGAGGGGCGGCCAAGGCAGGCCAGCCGGCCTAGTAGGAGGGCCGGCCGGCCGTCCGATGTGACGGTTCGCCACCGCCTCGCTCCTGGACGTCCCTGATTGCCTCCGGATGGTCGGTTGCTTCGGGGGCGGCAGAACTAGAGTAAGGGCCAAGTTGAGGCCCAAACAGCCCACCTTCTAGAATGTCGGTGGAGTTCTGTCGAGTGGGCTATTGATTCTTCATGTTTGGCCTGTTTACAGCCCACTGGTGTAAGGATCGTGTGACCGAGAGGGGGGGTGAATCGGTGCACTCTAGAATCTATTTCCAAATACTTACACCCAAACAACTCCTAGCAAGTAGTTCTAGTAACAAGGTAAAGCACACTAAGGAGTATCCTTAACCTATATAGCTAGTGCATATAGATAACACAATCACACTACACTAGCAACCTAGCACAAGATAGATATATAGCCGAAGACTTAGGCTAGGCAAGGCAAGGAACAAGATAACTAGAGACAAGGCAACCAAGATACTAGGCACACTAAGTAGAGTCCTTAGAGCTATTAGATAGGCCATAACAAGTAAGCACACGAGCAAGGCAATCAAGCAAACCTAGTGAAGCTAGTAGGTACCAAGGTAAACACACAAGCAAAATAAGAGCACAACTCAAGTACTACAAGCAATCATATGAAGTGCGATAAGTAAATGCGAGTAGTAAAGGAGAAGGGATAGAGAATGCTCATGATGTTTTCCCGTGGTCTCGGAAGGATGGCGCCTTCCCCTACTCCACGTTGGGTCACTCCCGCCGGAGTCTCGACCCCGTCCCTCCGCTCGATGGCGATCCCTCCTAGAGCACACTTCACCCTCCGAGTGAAGTCGCGGGCACGTCCCGCCGGGCTCGATCCCGGGTACTCTTCCGGAGGTAAGGCTCCGCACTTGATGCGTGCCAAAGGGCGCTCCACTAGTGATGCTTCTTTCGCACGGGAAGCTCCAAGACCGTGTACAAACTTGTGTTGACTTCCACAATCTCCTTGGACAGCTCAACACCGACGCCTAACCGGTCTAGGCCTCGCCATAGACCAAGAGTAACAGCCCTAGATGACTCTCTCAAGCCCACACTAGCCTAGAGATCAAAGGATGCAACTTGCTACTCTCTCAAGCACTAGGATCACTCCAAATCCTTCTCAAGTGCTTCTCACTTCTTCCTCTTGGCTTCTTGGCAGCACCTCCCCTCTTTCCTGGGTCCAAGAGCAACTCAAAGGGGCGAGCAACCAGCTATATATAGGCCACCAACCTCAAACTAGCCGTTGCCAAAAAGTGCCCAGAAACCAAGTCACCGTAGGGTTCACCGTATGATACGGTGACTAGGGTCACCGTATCATACGGTGACTGTTCGTCGTCTGCCAGAGGCAACTCCATCTCTGGACTTCCATCTTCAGGTATCACCATATCATACGGTGACCCCCACCGTATCACACGGTGGCTTCATCTTCTTCAGCTTCCAGCAACTGCCAACTCTCTGGAAACCATACGGTGACCACCGTATCATACGGTGACACCTTCACCGTATCATATGGTGACCTCTGTCTTCAACTGCCAGATCTTCCTCTTCTCTGGACTTCTCTTCTCGCAGTCACCGTATCATACGGTGACCGGCACCGTACCATACGGTGGCTTCTTCTCTTTAATTTCTGCCAGAAACTCTTCTTCACTGGTCTTCTTCTGATGCAGTCACCGTATCCTACGGTGGCTTTGCTTCTGCTGGAACTCGACCATTTCTTTGATCCTTGCTTCCAACATCTTCAAACTTGGTTCCTTCAAGCCTCTTCTGCCACTCTAGCCCCTGAGAGACTCACCATGCATCCCATGATCTCTATAACTAGTGTGTACTAAGAGAACCACCTCGAACCCTCTTGATAGTCCGGTTTTTCCTATGGACTCAAGCTAACATCTAACCAAGCAACACCCGCTTGGATCTAGCATGTCCTTAGCCTTGATCCATATCTTCTCCGCGACTCCATCAAGTCCGTTCTTGTGTAGATGAAGGCAACCAATCATCCTTGTCAATAAGTTCATGGTGTATTGGCGTTCACCACCAACGGACGGAGCTTTCTTTGTATATGACCTATAAGATCTCACAAAGAGTGTTAGTCACATTCATGGTTCTCATCCTATCACCAAAACATTCATACCTTGGGGTTTCCCTAGCTCCAATGGTCATGAAGCTTACAATCTCCCCCTTTTTGGTGATGGATGACAACCATGATAAAAATGATCGAGAGGATAAAGAATATAATGACAAAAGCCAAGATAAAAGCGCAACTCGATCAAGACACTAAAACAACAAGTATATGATAGAGAGATAGTTACCTTGTTGATTAGGTCGAGGCAAGTCATAGCTCAAAAGAAGTCACAAGTTAGAGCAAAAACTCATATCACAAGTGAAGGAAGCACAAGGAGCTATGATATGCAAAGGTGCAAGGGGTTTACCTTCATACTTACTTTGTAGAATTCCGCTCCCCCTTGACAAGTGCACCAATCTCAAGATTGTGTGAAGATCGATCATCTTGATCACTTGATCTTCATTCGCGCACACTCCCCCTTGAGACGGCATTGCTTCTTCTTCATCACCTCAAGATTGTGTGAAGATCGATCATCTTGATCACTTGATCTTCATTCGCGCACACTCCCCCTTGAGACGGCATTGCTTCTTCTTCATCACCTCAAGATTGTGTGAAGATCGATCATCTTGATCACTTGATCTTCATTCGTACAAACTCCCCCTTGAGGTGATATCTCCTTCTCTTCCAAGATATCTTGCAACTCTTCCACTTCTCATACTCGATCATTTAGCTTCAAAGCTTTCTCCCCCTTTGGCATCTATCACTCCAAAAAGAGTCTACCAAGGAAGAAAAAGTTAGTAGAAAATGTATGAGATGAGTGGGAAAATGAGTTACTTGATTTGGCGTGAAGCTCCCCCTTGATCCGAAAATCTCCATCTCCTCACCAAGTATCCCTACACACATTCTCAAAAGAATATTGTCTTGAAGAACATAGGGGTTAGTTGATGATGATGGAAATGTATGAACCCTTAGACTTTGAGCCGCGCAAGTGGATTTAACCTTGGAGCTCAAAAATCATGGTTCAATGTGCATGAAGCTCATATAGCATTGCTATAAATTCATCATAGGAGGTCATATACTCATATTGTGAATAAGCAACTCCCCCTAGATGGGTGCTCGGCGCCGAGACACTTATGCAAGGATGCATGATGCAAATGCAATGATAAGTGTACAATGCATGATGCTATAAGGTAAAACAAGAGAAAGCTAAGAGCGAAGTTACCAACAACAAGTTTGAGCCCTCCATGAGCTTGATCACAACGAGTCATTCTTCAAAGCCTCGGGAGCCAAGTGCCACCAATCCCAAGCTTAACCCATGCTCATTGCTATCTCAAGAAGGTTAGTCGTCGTTCCTACAAAACAAGAAGAACACACAAAAACAACAACACAAACAAACACAAACAAGGTATATATACATATATGCAAATGTAAGCTCAAGGATATCAAGTGAAGTCGGAGAGGTCGAGAACATTAAGTTCTCCCCGGAGCTTACAAAGGTCTTCTTGTCAAGTGGCTTGGTGAAGATGTCCGCCAATTGTTCATGAGTCCGAACACCAATCAATTCAATATCCTTCTTGGCCACATGATCTCGAATGAAGTGATGCTTGACTTCAATGTGCTTGGCATGGCCGTGATCACCCTTGTTGAGACCCATATTGATAGCACTTTCGCTATCACAATAGAGAGGTACTTGCCCATAAGATAATCCATAGTCCAATAGAGTTTGCTTCATGTATAGGAGTTGAGCACAACAAGCACCGGCCGCCAAATATTCCGCCTCCGCCGTAGAGATAGCCACACAATTTTGTTTCTTGGAACTCCATGAGATGAGTGATTGTCCAAGAAATTGGCATCCACCGGAGGTACTCTTTCTACTCACTTTGCATCCGGCGAAGTCCGAGTCCGCATACCCAACAAGTCCAAAGTCCGAGCCTTTTGGATACCAAAGGCCCATTGTAGGAGTGCTCTTGACATACCTAAGAATTCTTTTCACGGCACTCATATGGGACTCCTTGGGGTTAGCTTGATAATGAGCACAAAGGCACACACTAAACATGATATCCGGTCTAGATGCGGTAAGGTAAAGAAGTGAACCAATCATAGAACGATAGAGTTTAGGATCCACCGGTATACCTTTTACATCCACATCAAGAGGGACACTTGTAGCCATAGGTGTGTCGTAGGACTTGGAGTCTTCCATGCCGAACCTCTTTAGAAGATCCCGTGTGTACTTCTCTTGGTAGATGAACGTGCCCTCCTTCATTTGCTTGACGATCTTGTGGCCCTTGGTGATGAGATGATCTCGAAGTCGTTCATACCATGCTTTTGGTGCTTGTTTGAGTCCGTAGAGAGCCTTCTTGAGCTTGTACACATGGTCCGGATGCTCGGGGTCCTCGAAGCCGGGAGGTTGCTCTACAAAAACTTCTTCATTGATTAGTCCATTGAGAAATGCACTTTTCACATCCATTTGGTGAAGTTTAAAATCAAAATGAGAAGCATAAGCAAGAAGTGTTCTTATAGCCTCAAGACGAGCGACGGGGGCAAAGGTCTCGTCAAAGTCGACGCCTTCAACTTGAGAGTAGCCTTTCGCCACAAGTCTTGCCTTGTTCCTCACGATTGCTCCCTTCTCATCTTGCTTGTTCTTGAAGACCCACTTAGCGCCAATGACATTGGATCGCTTGGGCCGCTTCACCAACTTCCAAACATCATTCCTCTTGAAGTTGTTGAGCTCCTCTTGCATGGATAGCACCCACTTGTGGTCTTTCAAGGCTTCCTCGATCGTCTTCGGCTCTAGGGTAGAGACAAAAGAGAAGTTCTCAACAATGTTAGCTTCATCAACATAATTTGGCTTATATTGACTTCTCCTAGTCTTTAACCCTTGAGAAGGACTCCCAATGATGAGATCACGTGAATGATCTCGAGCAATGGGTCTGTGCTTCCTTGAAGGTTCTTGTCGAGGAGGAGGAGGAGCCGGCGAAGTGTCTTGCTCATCTCTTGCGGCTTGCTCCCTAGAGATGTGAGTGTCTTGTTGTCGAAGAGGTGAAACCCGAGCCATCATCTTGAGTTGAAGTAGATTGTGCTTGTTCTTGATTGCTCGGTGAAGCTTGGCTTGTAGATGCATGAGGTAGACTTGATGGCGCTTGTTGTGGTTCACTTGAAGTAGCTTGACTCGTTGCATGTTGCGGTTCACTTGATGGAGCTTGACTCGAAGATGCTTGTTGCGGATCACTTGAAGGTGCTTGATGTTGTTTACTTGAGGGAGAGCTTGGATTCTCTTGAGATGTACTCGTAGAAGGTCCATTTGATGAAGTTGTTGGAGGAGGTGTCGGAGGTTCATCTTCACGAGGAATAACTTCACCAATAGGCATGTTCTCCAAAGCTTCTTCCACGGGTTCATCACCTACAATATGAGAAGAAGGAGGGTCTTCTTGAGACCCGTGAGATTCATCAAATTGCACATCATAGGTTTCTTCAACAAAGCCGGTAGAGGTGTTGTAAACCCGATAAGCCTTAGCCGAGCCCGAGTAGCCGACAAGAATGCCCACATCGGTCCTCTTCTCGAACTTGCCAAGTCTTTCCCTCTTCTTGTAGATGTAGCACTTGCAACCAAACACCCGGAAGTAGGCAACATTCGGTCTTCTCCCAACAATCACTTCATATGGGGTCTTGTTTAGCAACTTGTGAGGATAGATCCGGTTGGAGGTGTAGCATGCGGTGTTGATAGCTTCCGCCCAAAACTTCTCCGGAGTGTTGTACTCATCAAGCATAGCACGAGCAAGAGTGATAAGGGTCTTGTTCTTCCTCTCAACAACACCATTTTGTTGAGGAGTATATGTAGCCGAGAATTCATGCTTGATGCCAATCTCATCACAATAGTCTTCAATGATAGAGTTTTTGAACTCCGTCCCATTATCACTCCGAATTTTCTTGATGCGATGCCCATACTCATTTTGCACTCTTCTAGCAAACTTCTTGAATATCCCAATTGCTTGTGCCTTGTTCTCAAGAAAGAATACCCAAGTATATCTTGAGTAGTCGTCCACTACCACCAAGCAATAGAGATTCCCACCAATGCTCACATAAGTTGTAGGCCCGAAGAGATCAATGTGTAAGAGCTCGAGAGGTCTTGAAGTTGACAAGAAATTCTTGGACGGGTGAGGTGAAGCCACTTGCTTTCCGGCTTGGCATGCACTACATAGCTTGTCCTTCTCAAAGGTGATATCCTTGACTCCTCTCACTAGCTTGTTCTTCATTACACGCTTGAGTTGACCCATACCAATGTGAGCAAGCCTCCGATGCCATAGCCAACTAGAGCGGACTTAGTGAAGAGACAAGTGCTAGGGGCAACAATGTTAGTCTCAAAATCAACATATAGATTATTATGACGAAAGCCCTTGATAGTGAGACCCATAGCATCATTATGAAGAACCACCCCATTAGCATCAAAGTTACAAGAAAAGCCAAGATCACATATTTGAGCAACGGATAGAAGATTGAAGTTTAGGGACTCAACAAGCAATACATTAGAGATAGAGAGGTCATTTGAGATAGCCACCTTACCAAGACCTCTCACCTTGTGCTTGGAGTTGTCGCCAAATGTGACCTTGTCATGATCTTCATTTTCTTCCAAGTTGGTGAAGATGGATGAAGTACCGGTCATGTGTTGAGTGCAACCACTATCCAACACCCAATGTTTGCCACCAATCTTGTAGTTCACCTTGGAAGTAGCCATCAAGCAAAGAGGAGGATTAGTATCATGAGAATCAATTGACATATCATTTACCTCTTGCTTGCTCTTGATATAGGCCATAGGAACTCCATTTAGAAAATCCAAGTCCAATGCATCCAAGGTGTCAATCATTGCCTTGGTGACTCCATTGTGTCTCCACTTACTCCGATCATATCCCAAGTGTACGACATGAGTTCCAAGATGAAGACCTTGAAACCTTCCCACTTCTCCACTAACATTGAAGTACTCAAGAATGTTGTAGATTTGATTCTCATAGGATAGTGCCATCAAGATCATGTCCTTGAGAGTCATCCCACTAATATCATCATTATGATCATTTAGAATGTGGACCTTCCTATTGTATGGTAGCATAGAGATCACCGTGTGAATAGCATGCTCATCACTAATCTTGTCTTCACCTTCAAAAGAGTTCACTCTAGCCACCAACACAAGAAGTCTCTTCCAACAATCAAGCCAAGACTCCCCATCTTTCCTATAGAACACATCATACATGTCAAAAGGTGATAGTGAGGCCGATCGGCAAGATCCGGCTCATACAAGATGTAGTATTCTTCAAAGAGGGATGGCAAGACTTCTCTCTTCATGTGATATTCCTTGATAGGCTCCGGCTCATCATCACTATCACTTGAATAGTCATCATCACAATAGAAGACGGGAACTCTATCATCCTCTTCTTTCTTCCTCATCATCACTTGGGGGCTTGAATGTGTTAGAGAGCAAGAGCGAGCTCTTCTTCTTGTGACAATCTCAATGACTTGCTCAATAGAGTATGACTCAAGCTCAAAGCTCTCAAACTCAATGTGATTACCATACTTGTCCTTTGGAAGAGCATCAAGAAACCTCCTAAGACCTTGACCCTTGGTGACTATCCAAAGCTTGTTCTCATTTATCCTCTTGATGAGAGAATCCATCCGAAGAGCAAACTCAATAAGATCTTCATTCGGCTTCATAGAGATGTGGTCCAACTCATCACATAGCTTGAGATATCCATCCTCTTGATCCCGAGAAGAAGAACCTTCACCAACACGAGATGATGGTTGAGCTTGAGGTAGAGGTTGAGCTTCAATGTGTTGATCTTCACTTGCATGAGAGATATCCTTGCCCTTCTTGATATCCTCCTCAAGAGAGGAGAGAATAGCAACCACCTCATCATAGGGCATGTTCACAAACTCATCCACTCGAGCAAAAGCAAGAATACCAAACCGCGAGAGTGGTAGAGAGCGGATAAGCTTCTTCACAACATGCTTGTGCATAATAGATGGGTAGCCTCTTGTCATGAGTTTCCTAGCAAGAACATACAAGCGAGAAGCAAAGTTAGTGATATCCTCATCATCATTCAAAACAATCTCATCATACTCATCACGCACATCATAGTAGGAAATGCCATTAAGCACACAATCATAAGGCTCAATCAAGGTAGAGGCGATGGAAGTGTTAGAAACGTCATCATGAGTGGACTCCATTTCCCACACGCAATCCCGGTCACGACTCAACGGTAAAGCCCTAATAATGAGCACTTGGCTCTGATACCACTTGTAAGGATCGTGTGACCGAGAGGGGGGGTGAATCGGTGCACTCTAGAATCTATTTCCAAACACTTACACCCAAACAACTCCTAGCAAGTAGTTCTAGTAACAAGGTAAAGCACACTAAGGAGTATCCTTAACCTATATAGCTAGTGCATATAGATAACACAATCACACTACACTAGCAACCTAGCACAAGATAGATATATAGCGGAAGACTTAGGCTAGGCAAGGCAAGGAACAAGATAACTAGAGACAAGGCAACCAAGATACTAGGCACACTAAGTAGAGTCCTTAGAGCTATTAGATAGGCTATAACAAGTAAGCACACGAGCAAGGCAATCAAGCAAACCTAGTGAAGCTAGTAGGTACCAAGGTAAACACACAAGCAAAATAAGAGCACAACTCAAGTACTACAAGCAATCATATGAAGTGCGATAAGTAAATGCGAGTAGTAAAGGATAAGGGATAGAGAATGCTCATGATGTTTTCCTGTGGTCTCGGAAGGATGGCGCCTTCCCCTACTCCACGTTGGGTCACTCCCGCCGGAGTCTCGACCCCGTCCCTCCGCTCGATGGCGATCCCTCATAGAGCACACTTCACCCTCCGAGTGAAGTCGCGGGCACGTCCCGCCGGGCTCGATCCCGGGTACTCTTCCGGAGGTAAGGCTCCGCACTTGATGCGTGCCAAAGGGCGCTCCACTAGTGATGCTTCTTTCGCACGGGAAGCTCCAAGACCGTGTACAAACTTGTGTTGACTTCCACAATCTCCTTGGACAGCTCAACACCGACGCCTAACCGGTCTAGGCCTCGCCATAGACCAAGAGTAACAGCCCTAGATGACTCTCTCAAGCCCACACTAGCCTAGAGATCAAAGGATGCAACTTGCTACTCTCTCAAGCACTGGGATCACTCCAAATCCTTCTCAAGTGCTTCTCACTTCTTCCTCTTGGCTTCTTGGCAGCACCTCCCCTCTTTCCTGGGTCCAAGAGCAACTCAAAGGGGCGAGCAACCAGCTATATATAGGCCACCAACCTCAAACTAGCCGTTGCCAAAAAGTGCCCAGAAACCAAGTCACCGTAGGGTTCACCGTATGATACGGTGACCCTAGTCACCGTATCATACGGTGACTGTTCGTCGTCTGCTAGAGGCAACTCCATCTCTGGACTTCCATCTTCAGGTATCACCGTATCATACGGTGACCCCCACCGTATCACACGGTGGCTTCATCTCTTCAGCTTCCAGCAACTGCCAACTCTCTGGAAACCATACGGTGACCACCGTATCATACGGTGACACCTTCACCGTATCATACGGTGACCTCTGTCTTCAACTGCCAGATCTTCCTCTTCTCTGGACTTCTCTTCTCGCAGTCACCGTATCAAACGGTGACCGGCACCGTACCATACGGTGGCTTCTTCTTCAGAAACTCTTCTTCACTGGTCTTCTTCTGCTGCAGTCACCGTATCATACGGTGACTGGCACCGTATCCTACGGTGGCTTTGCTTCTGCTGGAACTCGACCATTTCTTTGATCCTTGCTTCCAACATCTTCAAACTTGGTTCCTTCAAGCCTCTTCTGCCACTCTAGCCCCTGAGAGACTCACCATGCATCCCATGATCTCTATAACTAGTGTGTACTAAGAGAACCACCTCGAACCCTCTTGATAGTCCGATTTTTCCTATGGACTCAAGCTAACATCTAACCAAGCAACACCCGCTTGGATCTAGCATGTCCTTAGCCTTGATCCATATCTTCTCCGCGACTCCATCAGGTCCGTTCTTGTGTAGATGAAGGCAACCAATCATCCTTGTCAATAAGTTCATGGTGTATGGCGTTCACCACCAACGGACAGAGCTTCTTTGTATATGACCTATAAGATCTCACAAAGAGTGTTAGTCACATTCATGGTTCTCATCCTATCACCAAAACATTCATACCTTGGGGTTTCCTAGCTCCAATGGTTATGAAGCTTACAATTGGAGGAAGACCGAGGCCAATGGGCATCAAGTGGCGTCGGCCGACCTATGGTGGGGCGGCCGGCCTGCCTTTTCTTCGGTTCAGGCCCAGTTTATTCCAGAATTCACTCCTGCATCCAAAATTCACCTAAATTCTGTGGAAGTATGTTAATCCTAACTACTATGCACATAATCTTGGTGAAAGACTTTATTTACCGATATGTTGGAGGTCGAATGGTGTTTTAACGACCACCAACAGGGAGATATCTTGTTCTTCATCACGCACACATTCGAGATCTCCCACCAACACGATGCACAACATCGCACCGATCAACACGCAAAGGAGTGGAGCCATCGGGAACAAGAAATCAATGATCGATTATCCAATGGTCCACTTGGTCTCCACTTCATCCAAGACGATGGTTTGCGCATCCTATACCCTACTCCCTAATTCATGAGTTAAAACAATCTTTGATGGTTATTCACTAAAATTTGACTCAATGATAAAATGACTCGTGTTATCCCCTCAAATAACATACTTCTGTATGGTTGGGCTGCATACTTTTTATTCCTCGCATCATACATCTATTGCTTGTGAACACACCAATCTCATAGGACCCCATGTTTATCTAAGTTGTTGGCGAATGAGATATGGTTGGATGAGAAGAATCTTGCTTCTTTTGTATAAGAGTGCTTGGGAATTTATCTTGCAAAATTTAAAATCCACAGCTTTGCACTCCTCGATGATTTATATTCCCACCAGAGCCAAATAAGGATCACATTGACAACTTCTACAAACGCTACTTTTTATCGCTTTGAGCTTTGTCAAATTGTTGTGACCCTTGTGAGACGCTTGTCATACTTTCATGATCAAGATCACGTACACATACACTACCACCACAAAACACACTAAACTTCTACACTGGAAGTTAGCAACACCATTTCCATCCATCTACCGTCAAATAAATACTGCTTCACTTGTTGTTGATGTCGCTCTCCAAATATTCAAGCAAAAGAGACATGGCTATCGAAAAGAAAAAAATAAGTTGAAAGAAAAGAGAGTGCTCATAAGCAAGAGCATGAATAAAGACCTGCTCAAACATGTTGAGCATGATTGAAAAAAAAAAGAGGAAAGAAAAGAAAAAGAAAAGAAGTGATAGCCACGTTCTCAAATAAAAATCAATCCAGAGAGAGACATCATCGCATTAAGGAGTATCCATCTCATTCCATTTACCATATACATATCCACACACATGCACATTCTTGATCAGATTGTATGACTTGTCTTCTCTTTGGATCCGCTCTTTGACTTTGCAACATATGTGATACAAGTATCCTCCTTTTCATCCCTACCCTGAGGTCCACACAAAGCCACTTTTAGATGCAGGATGAAAAGAGGCATGCCAAATGCCCCGGTGAGGAATCATATACACATTGAGCGATCTGAAAGTATCATTCAAGGAGTACAAACTATGTTTTTACTTTAAAAATCTATCAAAAACCCAAGTTGCTCAACATAGAAGTGATGATGACTTGAATCAAGACCGTTCCATTCCTCAACCGCCCAAGATGACATGGTAGACACATTAAAGTTCACGGGTACAGGTATGGCTTGGAATAACTTGTATGCTAGCATCGTACCAAAGGAAGTCATGTTACATCTTAGTCCTTCACTCGAGGACGAGCAAAGTGTGGGGGTGTTGTTGACGGTCCCTAAGCACCATTTTTGACCGTCAATTACCTGCATGAAAGGAATTAAATGAACACCAAACATAGTGGTAGGAGTTTATAGTTGGGGGAACAACTCCCTGGATGGTGACCCGAAGCCCCCAACCAAGGTATTTAACGTCTTTGGATCGAGGCGAAGCCCTCTGTTGAGGGAACAGCTCCCTGGATGGTTATGCAAAGCCCTTAATGAAGGCTGTTCATGTCTTTGGGTCGGGGCGAAGCCCTCTGAATGCAGATTGTTCGTAGGACGGCCCGGGCGAAGGCCTCTTAATCGTCCGCGTTGCTGGACGAAGGTGGAAGACCGGGCTGATCCTTGGTCTTTAGCGTCGCTGAATGTCGAAGCCCTCTGTCCACGCTGCTGGATGAAGGGGGCGGAGACGTCAGAGAATTCGGGATGACACAAATGACATCACTGGCTCGTGGCCAAAAAACCGTTGTCCTTACAAGGAATCCCCTCCCTCTATTTATAGAGGTGGGAAGATTCATAATTACAAGTTACCCATTAATCAAGTCCCTTACGTCTCTCTGCAGTACTACTGCTAGCTTTCTCTTTCGTCATTCGCCATTCGGGCCTTCGCTTTGCTCAAGGTACCTTCGCTACGATGTTTGACCCTTTGCTAGTACTGTGAAACCTTCGCCTGCCTCCTAAAGCCTTTGGCATTATTCCAACACTAGCCCTCAACTGTTGATGTATTAAGGTGTAACCTTAATCAGAGATAGTTAATTGCATTTTAAATATTGCCGTGGCTTTCTCGATTCTTCCACGTGTTGTCCTTTTGTCGTACGTTTGCTTCTCGTTTTTCAATGTATGGTTCCGCCCTATAAATAGCCTGCTCGTGGCTCATGTTAGTTCCATGCTGATAGCACCTTTCTTGCGCTAATTCCTTCGTTACCACCTTTTCTTGTTGCTTTTTTTCTTTCGGGTGACCCTTTTCTTTCATTCTTCTTCAATATGTCTAGTTCGTGGAAGTCTGGCAAAGAGCATTTGAGGAAAAAAGCTAAGGTTTCCAAATCTTCTTCCAAGGGTGATTCTGATAAGGCTCTTGTCGAAGAATCCCGTGCAGCTTCGGCTCATGCTCGTGTGGCTTCGGCTCATGTTCTGAAGTCTGCTTCAACCCAAGAGACTTCTTCTAAGCCGCCGGTCATTTTTAAGGAGCCTGCAATGGCCTCGTTACTTGATTCGTTTAGGAAGAGGGGGCCTTCGGCTGCTTCGAAGGCTGGAAGTAAATCCTCGAATACAGAGACTGCATCGGATAATTCGAAGATGCATAGGTCTTCTTCCACTGATGCAGGTAAGGCTAAGATCCAGGACAAGGCAAAGATCCAGGACAAGGATGGGTCTGCTCAAGCCAATGATCCTGCAGCCCTTGGTTCGAAGGCAAGATTCAGGACATGGTTTCTGATGTTCCTTTTAAGGGCGGGATCCAGAAGAAGATTTCCGAAGGCTCTCCTGAGGCTTAGATCCAGGACAAGGAGGGCAATGCTGCTGCCCAAGGTTGTCTTTCGCCAAAGAGTAGGTCTGAAATCCGTTCTTTTGCTGCCAATCTAGGGCTTCTTTTTGATCGTTCAGGCTTCCAGCTTCCGAAGGCCCACATATTGCTAAGCGGGGGATACTTGGCCCTCCTGAAGAAGGTGATCTTATAGTTCATTCTGCTTATGAGCTGATGGCTGAAGAATTTCTTCCTTTTGAAATTGATCCGAAGAACTATATGGCTTTTGATTCAGTTGATGATCTTGCAGCTCCTTCAATTGCTTGTGACAAGGTGCCTGCAAACACCTTCGTTATGAGTGCTCAGGCTGCTCAACCTTTTGTTGCGACTGCAGAGCAGATTCGACTTCCTCAGGAGGAGGAAGAGCTTGCTAAACAAGGTGGAGATGCCTTGTTTGAATCTTTGATTTCACCTCAAGTCCAGGTGAGATTTTTTTCACTTCGTATCATGATTTTATTGCCTTGGCTATTTTGTTTGACTTCTTTTCCTTTTGTTTGTAGTCCTTAGCCATCACCCATGCTTCTAGGCGTCAGTATCAGGAGCTTTGTAATTTTAAAGGATCTCTGAATCTTCTTCGTAGTAACGTCTCTGACCTGGAGACTAAAGTCAAGGAGAAGGATGAAGCAATTGTTCTTAGCGAGCGTCGAATTTCTGAGCTTTCTTCTGAAAATGCTGACCTGATTAAATCCTCTGAGGATTATAAGATGAAGGTCTCCTCGTTGGATGAACAAATTGCAACTTTGAATTTTGCTCTTGCTAAGGCTAGTGATGCGAATAAGGAGCTTCAGAGCAAGGTTGAGACTGCCGAGTCAGAGAAAGCTTCGCTTGCTTCTGCTGAGAAGCTTCGACTTGAGGTCCTCTGCGACCAAGTGAAACAAACTCTTGTTTTGCTTGGTGCGAAGCCTGACGATCTTCCTGCAGAAGTTTCTGTTTCGGACCTTAACTCTTGGCTTGCTGTTAACGTTCCTTACATCCTCAAGGCTTGCCACCATTACTCCACCAATGCCATACACCTTGCCGTTCGAGATCTCCTCTATTCTCTTGACGAAGGCAAGAGTGATGCTATTGCGAAGGCCGCTGGTGACTCCTTCTCCTTTGCCAGTACTGATCATACTTCGGATGACTTGCTTACAATATTAACTAAGTTTTCCGATCACATTGACGATGCCTTCTGGAGCAGGATTTTGGCAAATGGTCAGCAGCCTCGAGATGAGGTATGAAGGTCCTTTGAACCTTCGTGAGCATTTTTCTTCTTCCGGACTAGTGTTTGCTGTGGCTGTGCCATGTGGACTTGTAATTTCCTAATTTGTAAACTATTTTAATTCTTTTTGTCGTCGCTCGAATAATCGAGAGAACGGCAAATATTTGGTTCGGGGAACAACGATCAATCGAGGAATCAATCTAAGGCACGCGGAGAATTTTTATACCTGTTCGGGCCTCCCGAAGGATAATAATCCTACGTCCAGTGTATGTCGTGTTGAATATGATGGTGTGTATGATCTATGATCTGATGTAATGTCGCCCTCCTCTCATCGGAGGGTTACGTGTATATTTATAGTCCTGTTACCGCCTCTAGGAGTCCTTGCCTTGTTCTACAAGACTTCTGATCTGTAGTAACAGATTCGGAGTCTATCTACAAATTTCCTTTCGTGCGATACAAGTCTTTGGAAAATACCAAACTAAGTCTTCGGGAATATCTGAAAATATGGGTTACGACATAAGCCCCCGAACATGTCACTTGGCAGATTCATCTTCTCTTCGAAGGGATTATCATCTTTGCGTGAACTTCTGACAAGGGATATGTTCTTCAATAGACCCTTTATTCTTCAGATATTCTTCAGGAGATTCTTCATACTCGTGTATGACTTCACGAATTAATCCTTCAATAAACAGGCGTCAATATATGTCTTTGGGAAATAACAGTCTTCATGAGAATGTCTTCGGAAGAGAGTCTTCGGGAGATAATCTTCGGCAGATAGTCTTCGGAGAGAGAGTCTTCTTAACACTTGCGTCTTCGGCGGTATTATGAAGTGAAGTCTTCTGATGAAAGAATGCCATATAGTAATTCCGAACGTGCATAGTCTTGATGTCTTCAAATATTCGAAACTGGTAGAACGGGCGAAGCCCCCGAGCTTAGTAATCTGATGAAATATGAGCATCATCTCCTCTGCATCCTTCTTGATCTGGGCCAAAATAAATAAACAAGTAGCTGCCAGGAGTCACTTTTCTTCTTCCGAAGTCTTGTAATAATCCTCCTATAAGCCGTTTGATAGAACTCGAAGTTCTTGCGTGTAGGAAAATTAATTGAAATATGTGTTTCTCATAACATGTTGACTGTTGTCTTCTGAGATGTGTTAATGTGTGGCAGCTAGGAGCCACATCATCCGATGCCTTCTCGTCACCATAATCAAGTTATAGAGTCACGTATCTTCCAGAGATGATAATCTTCAGAAAAAAGAATCTTCTTTGTTGTTGCTTGATCAGACTAGTACAACTTCAGATACCAGTTCAACTCCTTCAGACTAAAACTTTTTTAAATCTTGACGTGAATGCTAACTTGATCTGACTTCTTCCTCGAGAAAATACCAGTACACCTTGATTATCTCTTGTTGATTGAAGGCTTCATAGCATAGCTTGTTTGCACGGATAGCACAGATGACAATATACTCACAGCATCAACATGTATCAGCACTCAAACTTTTCTTCATGGGAGATGAAATAAAATATTTATATCAGCGATGATCTTCTGTAGACAAGAAAATTAACCATGCTTATATAGCCGCCATGCTTGTACTGGAGCCAATGAACAAACTTTCTGTATCGCCATCTTGGGCTGATGATCAAAGACAAAATATATGGGAAGTCTTCTGCTGCAGCCTTGTATTTGAGATAATGAGAAATAATGCTCCAATAAGATGAGGTGCTGCTGCTCAGAATTGTTTCTGTTAATAACGTCAGCGCTGGAATAATCTTCAGATCAGACATATTAGCACATGAGCAGTGCAATAATAAATAGCAAAGCTTGACTGATTGATGCAAGAATAATCTGGAGCCAGCTTCAATGAGAAATAGAGCAGCTACTGTATAGAATAAAATTCCGTCTTGCATTTTCAACTCTTGCAAATATATAAAACCCAGAGAATGGGCATATATGTGGAGCCCCCTGCTTTTCTGTATACAGTGATAACTGAATGCAGGAAAGTAATAAATTTGTAAAGTGCGCATTCTAGTAACTAGATAAATACCAGAGATGCATCCTGATATGTTCCTTGATAGGAAATCCAATTAGCTGTATAACATTTTACTTTGCACTGGGCAAGTTATGTTTCAAGCTAATTAGCTGTCAACTGTAAATACATGTAGAACTAACTCATTGACGCTTAACTTTGCTTATAGCAAGCTACGTTTGAGATTAGCCACAAGATTGGGGGTTGTCGATGACTCTTTTCCTTGATAGGAAGTTTGATTAGCTGTATAATATTTTACTTTGCACTTGGCAAGTTATGTTTCAAGCTAAATAATATTGGGTGTTGATCTTGCAACGTGGTCTGAAGTTGGCACTTATAACTCGATGGCTAAGGCTCTTACTTCAGACACTCGGGGAGACTTACGAAACTTATGAACCATCGGCAGCTATCGTGTAGCACCGTATGACATAAGATTTGCAGTCTGTTGGGTGGTTGATCGTGCAACCGGCCTAGGGAGAGCCACTTATTAACCTCATGGGCTAAGGGTCCCTCGCTAGAACATCATGGGGTCAATTAACTTATGAACCACAGTGTGGCTAAGCCTTATGACGGGATCTTGCCTGAAAAGGCTGTTCGTACCGATGCCCTATAATCCTCATGTGGCTAGGACACCAGCCAAACTAGTAGACCGACCTGGGTCAGCCTTTTCCATGTTGAATGGAAGTTGATATGACTGAAAAATCAATAATCCATAGAACAATAATCAATGTCAATGATCCGAGTAATCTGATCAATAAATATATGTAGAGCTAATATAATGACCAATGATAAATATCCGATGGCCAGTGAGATAACCAAATATGAATTTGAATTCCAGAGATGAACATCTCAATTATCAATATGATTCCGGATGAATATTCCGAAGGTCAACAAAATTCCAGATGAAAATCCTGATGATTTCGGATGAATATCCCAATGATGATCAATAAATCCGGATGAAAATCCTGATGCTTCGGATTGAATATCTCAATTATCAATTAAGTCTGGATGAAAATCCCGATTGACGTAACCCATATTTTCAGATATTCCCGAAGACTTGGTTTGGTATTTTCCGAAGACTTGTATCGCACGAAAGGAAACTTGTAGATAGACTCCGAATCTATTACTACAGATCGGAAGTCTTGTAGAACAAGGCAAGGACTCCTAGAGGCGGTAACAAGACTATAAATATACACGTAACCCTCCGATGATAGGAGGGGACATCATACATCAGATCATAGATCATACACACTACCATATTCAACACGACATACACTGGACGTAGGGTTATTATCCTTCGGGAGGCCCGAACCAGTATAAAAATTCTCCGCGTGCCCTAGATTGATTCGTCGATTGATCGTTGTTCCCCGAACCAAATATTTGTCGTTCTCTCGATTATTCGAGCGACGACAGAGGGTTCCCCGAACCGGAATTTCATTCATACTTGGGATTTTCATCCGGAATCATCGGTGTCGTCGCTCAAATAATCGAGAGAGAACGGCAAATATTTGGTTCGGGGAACAACGATCAATCGAGGAATCAATCTAGGGCACGCGGAGAATTTTTATACTGGTTCGGGCCGCCCGAAGGATAATAACCCTACGTCCAGTGTATGTCGTGTTGAATATGGTGGTGTGTATGATCTATGATCTGATGTATGATGTCCCCTCCTCTCATCGGAGGGTTACGTGTATATTTATAGTCCTGTTACCGCCTCTAGGAGTCCTTGCCTTGTTCTACAAGACTTCTGATCTGTAGTAACAGATTCGGAGTCTATCTACAAGTTTCCTTTCGTGCGATTCCCAAACTAAGTCTTCGGGAATATCTGAGAATATGGGTTACGACACTTTTGATTTTTGTTTGCTTCGCTTGAATCTGATAGGAATCGTCTGATTATTCCAAGAGTGGGTTTTAAAGCCCGGAGCGTCCTTCTCAGAGAACGGCGCTGCGAGAGCCTCTGATTGAGATTTATAGCTCGGCTTCGAAGATCCACTTGACTAGTGATTCGGATGTTGCTTCTCTTGTGGATCAGACTGAGGCGCCTTTCTCTTTCCCTCCGGGTAGTCTTGTGGCTGTTTGCAGATTTTCCGATTCTGGCTCTGATGCTTCTAGAGGGCATCTTAGTCATGGGAGGCGAGGGTCTCGTGGACGTCGTTCTCAAATGAGGCCTTCGCCTGCTAGAAGGTCTACTTCTCGAAAGAAACGTGGAGGCCGTGGTCGTCGTTCTTCTGATTTCGGCGAAGGTTCATCTTCTGGGTTTGATGCTGCTTCGAGAGTTGAGCAGATGGTTTCATCTGGGGTCGTAGATCCCATATTTCGGAGACCTCATTCCCCTTCGTGTGGCTGTGACTTTGACGAGTTTAAGATTATCTGTGAAATGCTGTTTGAGCTAGGCATTCTTGTAAAGCAGGAGCCTGACGATGGTTCTCCGTAATCTTTGTATTTCAAACTCTCTTCGAAATTATGTTGATGATGTCTCTTGATGGGCATTGCTAGGATAGGGACTTCTTCAATATATTTTTTGGCTTAGGACTTGCCCTTTTGCGATGTCCTCATGTTTTTATTGAATCATGAGCTTCGCACTATTTTTCGAAGGCTATTTCTGGCCTTTCTGTTCTGTTAGCAATTTTGCCATCAGGATTTGTTTACGTCGATATCGGCAACTTTTTAGACCTTCGCGTGATGTCTTTTTGGACCATCGTCCGATGATTTGCCTTCGTTTCTATTCTTTCTTCGCCTTGTTTCTTGGCGTTTATTTTGTCGAAGCTTGATTAGCTTAAGCATTTATCTGTTAGGGGAGGTTTCGCTTTTCTTGATGTCCTCATTCTGTACAGCCTGGAAGCATTTGTTAATCCAGATGGGATACGCCCATAAAAGAAGTTGCCGCCTAACTCGAAAACTTCCAGATTGGGTAGAGAGTTGCCAACACTTGCTGGTACATCTCCAGTAAGATTATTTTCAGAACCGCCAAATGCAACCAGATTAGAAAGATTCAGGATGAGTTCAGGAAAACGACCTGACAACTTATTGACACCGACGTACAGTAATTGCAGTCCCTGCAACTTTGCAAACTCATTAGGGATGTTTCCCTCTATGTTATTATCTTCACAGCCAAATATTTTTAGCGTCGTTATATTTCCAAGAGAAGCAGGGATGGTTCCGGTTAGATGATTACTCCCAAGTGCAAGCTTTTGAAGGCTGTTAGGAAGATCTGCAGGGATCTGTCCATCAAGTTGATTCTTGTAGAGCCGCAATTCCTTCAGTCCTGAGCAGTTTGCGAGACTAGGTACCCTTCCTTGTAGTGTGTTATTATCCAAGTTGATATTTTGGAGGTGATGCAACTGACCGAATGACGAAGGGATCTCTCCAGTGAACGAATTGGCCGCCAGTTCTAGGATTTTCAGGAACGTTAGGTTTCCAAGAGAAGGATGTATTCTACCAATTAAACCTTGATGTGTCAGATTCAGAGCAGCGACACGTTGTGGGTGCTTGACACTACACAGGACACCTTGCCAACTGCACATGTGATTGCTATCATTCCAGGACATCAGTGCTTGTTGTGGATCGCTGATGGCCTTCTTGAAGTCCAGTAGTGACAGCCTATCTGTGAGATTTCCGTTGAGTGAGAAGATGACGACATGAGTACGGCACACCAGGAGCACGAGCAGAAGCTGTATTCTGAGCACCATAGCGTGGCTTATTGAATTTATAACCTGACCACACAGAGATGAAGAACAGGACAAAGTTTAGATAATTGTGGGTACAAACTTTTGCGGGGAAGATCCGCAGCAGATATCTCCCAAGAGACGCCAAATATTTGCACTTTTGCGTCCCTAATCCATTTCCATGTTTGTAGACGCCCCTTATAGAGAACACCGTAGTTGTTAGCCATCCGTGTCTACAATCTCTTTACTCTAGAGGTCTCAAATAAGACCCATCTTGTTAGAAAGAATTCAATGAGCGGAGGAAAAGACCTAATGTGCCTAATCTTGCTACCTAATGATGGTTTCCTGGTGTTGATGAAATAGATCCAACGGATAACAACCACAGCTAGGGTTCAGAAAACGGGTCACATGTTTTCCTATTTTCTTCAGAAATCAGGTCATATTCATCCTAATTATTCCCCTCAATCAGGTTGGTAGTGAGTTGAAGACTAAGAGTCCAAGACAACCAGCGGCCATCTGCGCGGGTGATTCGGGCTATTGTTGCTACAATCGGTGGATGAATGCACGGAGAATGCATGCACGGTAGCAGCCGTTGAATTGCATCTTCAGAAATGAGGTCATGTTCATCCAATTTTCTTAGTAGTTTTGTGTGTTCATGTGCTTAGAAAAATGATCCTCACAATCACGTTTAAGATCTAACAGGTGTGTCTATTTTCATGTTGCCAGTTTTGGCGTCAGTGACTAGACCTGATTAGCAGGGATATTGGGAGAAACAGAACATAAAAGCACAAAAGAGTAGGAGGCCAACTTATGTAGGATTATAGCAGCATATTTCACGTAGAGCCTTAAAGGGTGTCCATTAACGAAAATATGGCTGAATAAAATTGTTAGGTGTTGACTCGTTGGATTGTATGGATCTTCATCATATTTGCTAATAGATATTCGTTTAAATTCTGTTATATATATGACAAAAAAAAAAAAGACAACTGTTAGCTCTGATATATATCCGTAGCTAAAGCTAACACTTGAATTAAAGCTGTTTCGATCTTCTGCCTGCCACATGAATGAGACGAACGAGAGATATTGAGCAAGAGATGCTTACTGCTCGGCGACGCGCTTACGAGCTGGCCCGTGGAATGTGGAAGAAAAGAGGCAGGCGGTGGAGCCGCAGAGCCTCAAACAGCCAAATACCAATCGATCAAATGTTGCGCGACGGGAACATCACGGCGCCACAAGCCGGTGAACGCTTCGACAATTTATACAGCTTAGCAGTCATAAAAGTAGACTTGCTTTGAATAGCATAATTTCCACACGCTCTTCTATTTGGAGGACTTTTACGCCCCCCTCCGGATCTACCTTTTGAAATTGGCAGCAAGATCTTTAGAAGAAAGAAAATCCTTAATGAAAGATTCATGGGCCAGCTTCTCGGTGGTGGGTCCCGTGCATGGATGATCCGAGGGAAATAAAGTTTCCTCTATATTCACACAAGTCAAAGGCGGCTCCATTACTGGCCCAATTACCACAAAGAACAAGTCTACTTCTCGGCAAAAAAAAAAAAGAACAAGTCTATTTACCTCTCACTCAATGCTCGTTTAGTATTATGGTGCGATATCCAAAAGTGCCACATCAATAAGATTTCAGTAAATTTGTTCATTGATACGACCGCTTCAGTGGAGGATAATGCATTGTTGTATCCTAGTCATACTAACTCATTTAATTTTAATATATGTTATGAGCAATTATAATTTATAAACTTAACTCGGTTTTTAGCCTAATATCATGCCCATGCTGTATGTCATGTAGATGATATATAAAAGTGATTTTTTAATTAAAAAACCATGTTGAAATCATAATTGCTCACAACATAGGCAAAACTTAAGTACTTTGAGAAGCCTAGGAAGCAATAGACAAGCATAATATACATTATATTGGAGGGGTACTCTTATAATTACCTCATGTTGACATGTCTGATGTGATGTCCGTCTGTGAGACTAGGCATTCTACGTGACAGTATTTTCATTAATTAGGCCCCATCAGTCAATGTCACTAATACAAAAACAATATGTAGTGGCAGTACCCAAACTACCGTGGTGACGGGCAAATAACGACAGCCACTAGAAATGCCCCCTCATTTTCACTTCCAGGCCTCCTAAAAGCCTGACGCTAGATATTACTCCCTCCGGTTCACAATATAAGCATTCCAAGCATTCAAAAGTTCTACCACAATGTAAGCATTCCCGGGTATAAGTGGGTCCCGCAATCAATAAAGTACCCAATTGCCACCGCACATGTCTCATCTTTCCTCTACCACTGGCCACTGCACCTTATCTTTCTCTCCCATCGCCACATCTCTTCCTCTCCCTGGCTCTCGACCAGGGAAGGTGAGCTCCTCTCCGGAGCGGATCCGGGGGCTGGTGGCTGCGGACGCCTGACAAACCTCATCTTGGCGGCGGGCCGAGCAGATCCGGGGGTGGCGCCATGGAGCAGGAGCGGCCAGCCTCGTCGACGTGGAGGAGGAGCTGGCCGTGCTCGCCGGCACGGAGCAGGAGACAGATGTGTTAGCGAATTGAGTTGGTTACGTTAAACAATGTGTCAGAGAACAATTGCGTATGGAGCAAAGTTGCACAGAACGTATGGTCACACGTCTCCTATCATGGCACGTTTCATTTTTTATTTCATATGTGTAACTATACTCCACATGGTAACATACGCATGTTTCCAAAGAACAAGAAAACTTAAAAATAATCCGATAATTTTTGCATTTTTAAAAGAAAAAGACGTGTCGAGTAATGTATCAAATTTTTCCGTTTGATCGATGTGATGTGTAAAAAAAATCATGATAACAAATGAAGTGCATGGTAATTGGTACACAAATTTTTTTTTTAACAAATCCACGTGAAGGCTCGAATTGTTTATGATCTTGTTACGTGGGATAAAAAATTTTCTTTTTGATTAAACCGTGCTTTTTTTTGCGAGAGATTAAACCGTGCTGTTTAAGTGCAAAAACAGAATAACAACAAAAAAAAAACGTGGGGAGGAACAAGAATGGAAATCAGGACTAGTAGTGGGATCAATCCTATTTTTCAGGGCGGAGATCTGGAAAAAATGGAATGGAGCCGATTGTTTTGGGAGGAGAACCGGAAGGAAGGAGGAAATCATTTATTTACTAGTTTTGATTTGTTTTAATTTCACAAAATCAAGGGTTCAGATTAGTTTGTTCTCTTGGACTGTAATTGAGAAACCTCAATAGGTTAAAGAGGAAAGTAAAAACATTTATCCCCGGATCCTTTGTAATTTTGTATAGAGAAAACCGTCTCACACAGTTCAAGAAAACTTTCGACCCCTCTCATCCTTACACAGCCGCAGCATGGCCTATGTGAGAACGAGTAAGAACCTGGGCTGGTCCTTAAATCTATGTTTTGCACGTGGTAAAGATGAGGGGATTTTTTTTAACTCCGGCTTGAATATTGATCCCATGAGGAGTTAGAGTGCTACTAGAGCCACTTAACCAACTCATCTAGAAGTTCGCAAAGAGTGGAGTAAACTTTCCTTAGCATAATGAATTGGGGAAAATGAAGCCTTGTACCACCGTCATCAAAAGATGAAAACGCAGCCATGATTAGCGGAGTTCACTTCATATCACGAATCATATCCATAATGCTCTGCCAACCCGAAATAGCTTTTGACATACTCCTTCCGTTTTTAAATTGTTGACGCTGTTGATTTTATTGTTACGTCTGACAGTTAGTCTTATTCTAAATATTAGCTTAAATAGATAAAATTACAAGTTATTTTAAATTTATTTAGTAATAAAACCATTCATAACAGGATACATGATAATTTCAAAAATTATTTGAATAAGATGAATGGTTAAACATAAAACATAATACTACTACAATTTAAAACCGGAGGGAGTAATACTACTACAAATATTTTATTTGAAAGGTGCTGGTAAGCAGTAGAAATAAACATGCTGGAAAAATATTTCATCCATATAATTGAAAGTCTACCTTGCATGCAGAGCCCCGGCTAGAAGCATATAATTGCGACCGGCTAAAAGCATGGCACATGAATATTCTGTTTTTTTTAAAAAAAAAACATAATACAGACGCAGTCAATCACAACACGTATATGGCACATGAGTCATTAGTCCACCATACATAATACTTCCTGAAACCAATTTGGGAGCCGCAAGAGTGTTGTTAACTGGTTCGCGTTAAGACACAAAATTTCCCAGAGACAATGGAACTATTATTCGGCTTTGTAGCAAATGGTCCTTACATGTATTTCAAAGCTTTAGTTTGACTAAGTATGACACATGATTTGTCCTTTACTTGACTAATTAACATACAACTTTTCCTCCACTAATGATCATTCACTAATCATCTTTTTACATAACCCTATCGTTTCTAAGTGGAGCAACTAATCCATTCGTTTGAAAGTCAAATGCGGTGTATCCAGTGGAGTGTGTGGGCTACTGGACTTCCATTTTACAAGCACTACGAATTTGTTGGCATATCTAGTGGAGATCACCAGACTTGTTTGTGCCTCAGTGAGTGCTCGTAACTTTTTTAAAATTTTTGCGGTTGGATGATGCAGACTGCCGGCCCGGTCAAAACTTGGGCGCGAAAATTATTTTTTTGCATAGAACACATCGTGATAGCCAAACAGTTTAATTACTTCTATGTTTAAGATGATGACCCGATGTTCTTCATCTTCAGGCAGGCCAATCTGCAGTTCTCCACAGGCTTATTAATTCCTTTGGAAATCACCTAACTAGTCAATCAGTTTTAACTTCTCATGGCCGTTAGTGAACTCTAACTTGTTACCAAAGAGAGAGAGCACTAGTACAAATCCACCTTTTAGTGGAGGGCTATTTGCACATGTAGTGGCGAGCAAACCGCCCGCCTCTACATTTACACCACTGCTAAAACCAAAAGAGCGGTGACGGGCAGGACGCCCGCCACTAAAAGACACATAAATTGTTTTAAAAAAATAGAGCCGGGCCATGGTAGGCCCGGAGGGGCCCGCTGTGACCCGGTTTCCATCTAACCGGAACCCTTGAGCACGCCAAGCGCCAGGGCCGGCTCTAGGCCAGGGCAATGAGGGCGACCGCCTAGGGCCCAACCCAGGCAGGGCCCCGAAAGTTGATATATAGTGATTCCAACGTGGTAGCCCAAATAAAAAGTAGGCCCAACAGACCAGTGCAGCTAAATGGCCGGCAAGCACAAGCAAAGCCAATGAAACAATGTTCAGATCCTATTTTTGCCTGGGAAATGGGAATCCATAGTCCATCCATCGCTCCTCGTTCCTTCCAGGGCGGTGACAGCCGATCGCCTCTCCCATTCGCATCTCCACGTAAGGCCTGATAACTCCTCTTTCTTTATCCCCAAAATTTGTGAATCAATCTTCAAGATTTTCTCCTCTGATCGCTGTTCCCGACTGGCCGCAAAGGGGAAAATCAATTTTGTTCCTCTATTGGCTGCTGTGTGTTGATGTCCGGTGATTTGGGACTTAGGGTTCTTGTGTGTTGATTTGATCCTCTGGTCAGTTTATTCAGTTGAAAATGGTTCCATACGTAAGTTCTTTTCTTTCCAAGTAACGCAGCTTATAATGATAGTCCCGAGGAGTTAATTAAGGAGTTCTGGTAACGAACAATATGACCAACAACACATCTTATGTTAGGGAATGCTGTTGTGCATGAAAATTTTAATGAAGGAAATGAGGACAGTAGTGATGCCAGAGAGCATGAAAGTTAAAGCATTAATCGTATACCGAAAATATTGTGAGTGAATTATGTATATGTGTAACCTTAAGGGCCCCAGCGTCTTGTTCGCCCCAGGGCCTACGAAAATATAGAGTCAGCCCTGGGCAAGCGCCGCCACACCGGGTCCACCCATGGTCGATCCGCGCCCACACGCCGCCCGGGCTCGATTCGTGATGGAGTAGCTTCATCGCCACCCGACTGCCAAGCTGCTCCAGATCCGCCATCGATGCGACGCGTTGCTCTAGATCCGTCGTCGCCGCGCCACTACTCGTTGTCGCCGCGCCACTACTCGTTGTCGCCGCGCCGTTCCAGGCAACACGGAGGTGCCCCTCGATGGAGCCGCGCGCGACCACATCGCGCGCTCGCCGTCGAGAAGGGCCTCCATGCTGCCATTTGGTTGGCTAGGGTTGCGTCGAGGAGAGGCCGACAGCAGTGCTAGAGAGAGGAGGAAGGAGAGGCAGCAGCGTTCTGGATGGGAGAGAGAGGCGGCAGCTCGGTCGAGATGGGGGGGGGGGGGGGGGCTATGGCGTGGTGAGATTGAGGAAGGGAGAGAGGGGAGGGAGACCTTGCGGCTGCGAAAGAGATAGGGTTTAGGAAGATGTTTATATGTGCACACTGGTTTGGGCTCGTTTGGGCTGGCAATGGGCCTGGGGTATGCAGTGGAGGGCAGTGTGGCGGGTGCTGACATCACTGTCCGCCACTGCTGCGTTGTCTGCAGTGGCAGACATCGCTGATGTCACTTTTTTCGTCACTAATACATGATTGTTGTGCTGATGTCACCGTGTGCAATGCTAGCTGCTACAGTACCTCGCGTTGAGCCTGCAATGACGGATGGAACTGAGTCCGCCACTATTGTATTTTTGGCTCCAGCCTAGACACCACGTCTATGCTTTTGATTACTACCTTGCTCCCGGACTGATACTATTAGAGAATCAAGGCACCCCTCGCAGGGCGATGATCCCATAAGCAGGTATTGCAAGATGTAGATGCTATGAATGATACACAACCAACCCAGAATATCACGAACACTTGCTTAAGTAATAGATCAAATGATGAACGATCAAAGAACGAACGGTGAAACTATTAATAAGAAAGTATCCGCTAGAGTACAAGGAAATATAAATGCTTTAAGAGCAGCACTCTCCATCACTCCACTCTACTCTCCCTACTCTACTAGTATACAAAAGGCTCTGGGCGCTTGGGAGTGGAATGGCTCTTCTCTTCTCGTGTGTTGGAGTGGAAGGGGTACCCCTTGATTTATAGGCTTCTAAGGTTGGTTCTAGGGGCATGCACCGCCTTAACATAAATGCAAATCATTTGTGACCTCTGGAAGGCGGTGGGGACTGGGACTCCTCAGGGACAGGTCGGCCGATCTGTGGTGTCGGCCGACCTCTGAGGTCCCCCCCTGGCCCCAGTCTTCTCTGGTATATACTCTAGAATATTCTTGACTTTGTTTTGGGGTGCCTCGGGGAATTTGGGCTGATTTGGAAGTGTTTATGAGCCCATATTTAATTCCTTTTTCGACGGATTTCAAGAAAGAATTTTCTTCATGTTTCCTTGTTGCTTTCCCTCTTTTATGGGCTTAATGGCCCTGCATGCACAAAATCACCACAACTAGTGGAATTGTTTAGATAGCGGGCCTACTTCTACTTATGGTGGCCTTTTTTGTTTCTTTCACGCAGGTAGTTGACGGTCCAAAGTGGTACTTAAAGGCTGTCAACAACTTTGAGGCATCATGCCACCATCACATTGCCATGCATCATGCCACGATCACGCCGAGGCTTCATCTCTTTACACTGAGATCTGGAGTGCTACCATGGGGTTTTGCCAAGGCTGAAGTTCTTGCCTTAGTGATATGAATCAAAAATTATTAATTAATTCATTCCACTCTTTTTTTTTTCAATTTTCAGTCCTTCATGTCATATAGAAAGGTTCTGACAGAGAAAAAGGAAAGCAAGAAATGAGTCGATGAGGCGATCAAATCGCAATGTGACAGCAACATAGAGCCCTCAATTTTTAACAAGCATTTTTTTCTAAAAAGGGAATACATCAAGTAAATAAATTCTGGCTCTGTTGTAGAGTTGCTTTCAAGTTATGGCTGCCGTTCCACGATACAGACAGAGCTCTCCTTACCTGTTTCTTGAGGAACATCTGGAAATGCAGGATTAGGAAAGCTTTCGCCGTAAAGAGGAATCACAGTCACTCTTAGGTGTCTTGTGGTTCTTGCTCTCTGGTCTCATCGGTGCCACAAAGCTAAGGATCACGCCTCTTGATTGGTTGGATTGTAGTCCTTTCTTAATTAGTTTGTCCCTTGTAGTTTTCAGGTTTTTCTCTGATTACTCACTTAAATATAAATCTCTCTTGTAGTACTTAGTGACAATATGTACATTGTTACCAATGCAATATAAGTTCAGGCAATACCTAAGGGGTTGCCGTAGTTTCCTTCACAAGAAAAAGAGTGGACAATGGCCGGCGTGCATAGTATCATTCGGTAACTCTAGCAGCGTTTCATTTCACAGTTGAATTGGGCATCCCACCCATATCTGTGACAATTTGTCTGTAGAACGACACAGCCCCAATTCTACTGGTATCAAGAATTCTGTGCTTTGCTTCTATTATAGTCCGAGGTGCAAGGTATGATGCGGCAGGTTGTTCAGAGTATCAAAACCACGTCTGCTCCATTTGCATGGCACCTGCAGATGTTCCTGAATCTTGATGCCTCAAATTTCTGAGATAAATGCATCTTACTTCGGACCTTAAACAGATGGTTTCTTGCATTGATATTGCTGTCTTCTGACCCAAATGTATAAAATTTGGATGATAAAATTAGATACGAGAAAAGGAAAAGCATGGCCAGTTTTATAAGAAGGGAAGCCTCAACCATAGGGCAGGTGTTCAAACTAATAAGATGATTACCTTAGGAAATATACACATTAATCTGCTTCAAGGGCCATACTCAGCCATTATTGATTTTTCTGTTATATAACATGTGTAGCGATGCACGAATCATTTCGATTCACTATCGATCTCCGTGATTCCCTTGCTATACATCTTAGTACCACTCTACCATTATCTGCTTGCCTCCCAGTCATTTTGCTTATAAAGTGTGACGTTTTTCATATAATTAACTTTCATAAGTTGTCCGATATCATTTATATATGCATGTATACAACCAATTATTTTCATATCTTAAGTTATCCATATAGCCTTGATGAAGTCACTATCAAATTAGAAATATTATTATATATGTTGAAAATTGGCTTGTTAAATGTGGCAGTGTCTCTTTTATACGCACACCCATAACATCAACTAAAATACTCACGCCCGTGACATTAACGAAAAAAAGAAGTTGGTGCCTTATCAAGTTGTAATACTCCATTCATACTCCATTCGGTCGATGGTGACTCCCATGGCCACATGGGCGCTTCTGATTTGTGGCAAAGCGGATTGATGATGCTCATATTGAGGAACCAGTGGACGAAACTGGCGATGCGAGAGTAGCTGGGTGTCACCTGATGTGTGGCGGAAGAGCGTTAGAGCGTCCCCAATGGGGCAGCTAAGAGTTAGCAAATATATTATTTTATAGCAAAAGGTGAGGAGAGAGAGTGCTGCTAGCTCTGGTTTAAGAGTTAACTCTTAGTATAAATGAGACACTGTCACGTGGCTCCCACACAAGAAGATTCCCTCTAAGAGTTAACAGCTGCCTCTAGCCATTGGGGACGCTCAGCATGTCCAAATGTTTGGCACTAGAGCCAGCAATTTTTACACCACCACACATACGAGACAACCATTAAAGATTTCTCTCCTTCGTGTTCAGACTCACACATTGTTCAAGAAACTAATGGGCCCAGCCACTACCGAATCGGACCATGGATAGCATGAGAAAGCAATGTCAAGTCTAATGCCATGAGCTTGGAAACGAGCGAGACTATCTTTTGCACAAGAGCTAGACAAAACTTAATCCTCTCTCCTCTCTCTTCTACCTCAACAAAAGAATGACATGGATCCTAAGAGTCAGCTGAAATGGTACCATTGGACACGCATGGTTGCTGAGGTTGCGATGGCCACATGCCTCTGCATGCCTGCCCGTGCTGTGATGCCTGCTCCACACGCATCACGCGCTAGTTGCTGGTGAGCACTAACTGACTAGCCAATATTTCGTGTCAAAAGTATTATAAAATAATATTTATTGATTTTTTTTTTGCGATTACACAGTACAATTCAGACACTCATAACGCACACACACTCATCCTTATGAAGTCACATACGCAAAACCTACCCCTATGAGCATCTTCGAAGACTGAGCCGTCAAATCCTCAAGATTGACGAAGTCACCACTGGCGCCTCGCTGTCGACGGGCACGTCGCCTATTGCTGAAAGCACAACGCTATTAAATCCTAGAAAATTCGCTCCCACGTGAAGTGGAACCCAGGACTTGATGTGCTAGCAACCACTAGGCTACAGGCCCTTTCACTAATATCTACTGATTTGTAGTTTCTTTATAGTGCTATTTGATTTTTCACATTAAAACGTTGGACACGCTGTCATAGTACAAACTAATTCTTTCATCGTTTGGACCTTTTTAATTAGACCAATATCCTCACTAATCAAATCTGGATGTTGTTCTAAACCAAGTAAGTGCTTTTTTTTTTATACATTTGTACTTTTCACATAATTGTTGTTTCTAGCTTATGTGGGAATGCTTCAGATGCGATTAGAGGTGTTTTGATTTTGGAATAGCTTGAGAGTAAAGCAGAAAATGGAGGTGCACTAAATGTCTAAATCGAGAAGTATCAGCAAAACTAAATTAAAATAATTGCTTGCTATCACATGGAAAGCATTTCAGCTAGTGTTTATGATCAGGGATAGTATGTGTTGACAGATTTTTTGCAAAAAAAAAAGTATGTGTTGACAGATCAGATCTATTGTACCTCTGATGCGTGAGAATGTAGTAACAATTAAAGACAGGCTCGTGTGGCATGATCCAACTTGTTACTTGTATATTGCCGTCTATATTAAAAAAACCGTACGTATTTGGAACTACATAGACATTCCTTTCTTGGTTTATTCCATTCCGTTGCGTTGCATGGATCTTTCTGGCATGGCAGCTTCTTCAAAGTAATTGTGCCTATCTCCGCTACAACTGCCCTCATTCAGATCAGTGCATTGGAGAATCACAGAAGAAAACTATACGAATAACAAAACAATCAAAATAAGTACAAAAAAGGTAATAAAATATATAAATAGTGGAGGACGGTGTGCTCTTCGTGCGATTATCGGTGCACTTACTTCATCCATGAATCCATTTTCTACTATTAGTATGGGACGATAATAGTGCATCTGTGCAACCACTCACTACTCCTAAAGTTCATGGTGACCGATCTGATGACCCTAAATATATTAATATTGAGCCAAACAGATAAACTTTCTTGCTTTCGTCCATATATCAACCATATTCTATAAGAATTTGTGACGAGAACTTCATGATTTGATGTGGTAGTGCTGCTTTGATCACAGAGGCATATTAGGTAACCAAATGGCATTATGCAATTAACTGATGGTGAGTGTTTCACGAGGCGACTAATTAAGGAATGTACTGTGACAGACTGTCTGTGATCACTAAATCGGACAGAAGTATTGTAGAACAAACGTTTCTCCATTATTCCTGGATACTAAGAGGGATCTGAACTTTGACACGGATGTGTAACTTATATGAGAAGACGTGCATGATGACGCTAATGGTATTACTCAATTCCTGGACTAATTTTTCCCTCCCTATCTTGAGTCAAAATAAATCCTTTGATTTACTGGACGAACCTAGGGAAGCCCAAGCATGGACGAAAGAAAGAACGACGGTTTTGAAGACCCGCTCTCGTTCGCTTGTCCATAATTGTTATTGGGATGGACTAGACTACGAGCGACACCATAACTGGAGGCGGCAAAACCGTAACTTGTGAGGCCTTCATTTCGTGGTCTACTTTGTAGCTAGCCACGGTCAGCATCTATTATTGAGATAGAACTATAAGAGTTTAGAAGTCCAACTCCCGACTCAGATTTTCCATAAGATGCGTAATAGACACATCACAAAAGCACTAAAACTGAACCGAAATCGAATTTGAGGACCATTCACACAGGAGTTGTTCGCCCAAGCGCTTCGTCTGGCGCCGTTGCATGTGGCTTCCTATATTTATAGAAACTAGACTATTACCGATCTAGATTTGTTTGGCAAAGTGACGGGCATAAGAAGAAATATAGGTTGACAAAATGGTGAATTCTTTGTACACCGAAGGATCAGGGGGGCCTTGGTATTTCGGACCTAGACTTACAGAATAAATGCTTTTTAGCAAATGGTTGTTCAAACTGATTAATGTGGATGGAGTGTGGCAGAAACTTCTTAGAAATAAATACTTGAGAAATAAAACTATCACACAAATCGAATATATGCCTGGAGATTCTCATTTCTGGTCCGGCCTTATGAAGGTTAAGAATGACTTTCTGAGAATGGATAAGTTTGATTTAGGAGATGGTACTCGAGTTATATTTTGGGAAGAATGGCTGGAACACTTGCCTTTTAAAGATCAATTCCCTAGCTTATATAACATAGTAAGAAAGAAGACTGCAACGCGTTGCAACGGTACTTTGGTCTAATCCTCTAAATGTGGCATTTAGAAGATCATTAGTGGGTAATAACTTGGTAACCTGGTATCAGCAGGTAGCAAAAGTTATTAATACTCAACTAACAGATCAAAAGGACACTTTTAGATGGAAGTTGCAGCAGGATGGGAAGTTTACAGTAAAGTCTATGTATAGATCTGTAGCTGCGCCCAATGTTACGACGAAATCATATTATTTGGAAGTTGAAGCTGCCCTTGAAAATAAAGATCTTCATTTGGTATTTAATTAAAGGTATCGTTCTCGCTAAAGATAATTTAGTAAAAAGACAATGGAAAGGAAGTCTAAAGTGTTGTTTTGTAACGTGAATGAATCAATACAACATCTTTTTATTTGATTGTCAGGTAGCTAATTTGGTATGGAGAGTTGTGCAATTTTCTTTTAACATTACACCTCCTACGAGCATAGATCATATTTTTGACATTACATCCCTGTTCACCCTATACGACCTATACGTAGACTGCTAGTGGCACTACTGTATCAATTTATCTATGGTGTACCCTAATGTTTTCAGACTGCATATGCGTCAGAATACTGATAATTTATTTGGGGGAAAGAAGTTCGTGGTTAACAAAAAGGATTGCAACATCCACGTGAGATCCTATAGACTACAGTGGCAACGGCCCCATGTGCTTCTAAAAATTTAAAATGTGCCGAATTCTAAAAGAGAGCGAAACGGACCATGTCTGATGGGTTTGTTACCACAGCCCGGCATATCTGGCACTTTTTTTTTTTGAAACGATATCTGGCACTTATAAATAAGAGATGAAGGAAGCCAGAGGAGAGGCACCAAAGCTCAAGACGAGGGACAGATAAAACGCCCTGCGCTAGGTGGAGTGGCTTCATGAACAAACAGGGCACCACATCACTTCAAGTTGATCACACGGGATAATCCGCAATCTAAGCTGCTAGGTGAGTCCACCAAATTTTGTAATTTCTTCGGAACGGAAACACTTTCATATGTAAACATACATATTAGCATGTTCTAAATGTCGATATATGTTTTCTAATATTACTACTAGCTATGTATGTCTACATTATTACATTAGTCTTTCTTCACATAGGCTGTAGTGTGAGTTGTCATCATGCAAAATTTAAGCTTCAAATTCTACTTGTGTGCTAAGAAATAAAAAAGACAAAGTTGGTATATTTCTTACTGCGTAGAATTGTTTGGACGAGTAAAGTGAGCTATGATTTTGTTTAAGATGTAAAACTGACAAAGTGAATTGTTCGTGGAGTAAATTGGACTTTTTTATTTTAAATTAAAATCCTAAAAGCGGAGGTGAATGCACATCACAAAGTATACAATACAAAGCTCACTCTTCAGATGCCACTGCTGTATGCTCCGTGCAGGTCTCTGCTGCCAGCTGAGGACAATGGAAGCCCACAGCACCAAGCTGGACGTCGTGCCGGAGAGTGAGGTCTCGGAGCTCGCAGGCGACTCGGACGCCGAGCCAAGCCCGCACGCTCAGCCCAACACTAGGCCGGCGTCTCACACCGGGGCAAGTCTCCCTATCCCTCCTGGTTCGATCGGCAATGACGGTGGGCAACGACATGACGCATCGTTTTTCCAATGCAGGTGCCGACGCCGCCACCGCCACGGCGCGGCGACGTCGTCCTCCCGCCGCTGCACACGGCGTTCCAGCATCCGGGCTTCCGCTTCGCGCAGCCCGTGTCCATGAGCATGCCGGCGTCGCCCGGCAGCTTCGGCGTGCCGACGCCCACCGCCGTGACCACCGACTCCGCGGACCTCCGGCGGCAGGCCCTGGCCAACAACGCCGCGCGCACGCCGCACCGGCTAGCGGCGCAGGACAAGGGCAGCAACAGCTTCCAGTTCGCGCCGCCGGACAGGGACGAGATGATGTTCCGGTCCCAGCCGATCCCGCGCCCACCGCCGGCGCGCGCCCGTAGCCGCGCTCGCAGGGCCGCCGCCATGGACAGGCGCTACGACTCGTTCAAGACGTGGTCCGGGATGCTGGAGCGGCAGATCACCCACCTCGCCGGAGGGCACGAATTCGACGGGGATGAGCTCGACGACGGTGACGACTTCGCCGCCAGCCGCCGCACCGCCGCGACGTCGGTGCCCGAGGTTGATCGCTTCTACGCCGCGTTGGAAGGCCCCGAGGGACCAACTCAAGGTAACATTCATGCTTCAAGTATCTTTAATTATTAAAAGAAAGACACAAAATTTAAAATAAGACAGAACAATGAAATCTGATGTCTGAAGTCAAAATGTCATATAATATAATGTCACACACAAATATACTTCTCTAGCTTTGAATTGAAGCTCAAATATTCTTTGTGTTCAGCCGTCGGAGGACCTGGTGCTCCGTCGGACACACTGTGGCCGTTCCTGCTGCGGTTCCCGATATCAGCCTTCGGTATCTGCATGGGCGTGAGCAGCCAGGCGATCCTGTGGAAGAAGATCGCCACGTCGGTGCCCACCACGTTCCTGCACGTGACCACCAAAGTGAACCTCGTCCTCTGGTGCGTCTCGGTGGCACTCACGTTCGCCGTCTCCCTCACCTACGCCTGCAGGTGGCCTTCTTCTTCGAGGCCGTCCGCCGCGAGTACTACCACCCCATCCGCGTCAACTTCTTCTTCGGGCC
>JAAXCT010002435.1:0-74280 GCA_012490785.1 Eragrostis nindensis
TAATATAAAACGGAGACACTACGAACGAAAAATAAGGCCAATCTCACTGGGAGTTTCATTCCCTTAAATGACACGACACGTAGACAAAAATGATGACATGGCGGAGTATTTATTATGAAATGGGCTAGATGGGTTTCATCTCTATGAAACTCCTTTGGCACTATTTCATATGTATGAAACTCTAATGAAACATACATTGAGAGTCTAAAATTTCATCAACCTATTTTGACCAATCACAAGACAACAAGTTAATATGATGGCTTATCTATGAAACCGTGAGATAGAATTGTACATTGAGAGAGCTTATTTATATCTCAAACTAGAACTTTTAAGATGATGTGGTGCTCTTAATAAAAATAAAATGAAACTATGCATTGAGATTGTCCTAACGTGGCATTTGCGTAATCAGGATGTGTGATGCTGTCGTCATCCAATAATTGGGGCTATGGCGTCACTCAGCTGTACCGCGTCACGTAGTTTCGCTTTCGAACGGATGCCAAAGTCATCTAATAATTGGTGCTATGGCGCCACTCAGCTGTACCGCATCACGAACTTTCTCAGATGGCAGACAATGTCGTCGTCATGATTAAAGATCATGCAGTGCCAGAAGCAGTATTTTTGACAAGGGCATCTTCACCCACCCTCAAATTTTTGACAAGGGCATCTTCACCCACCCTCACTGGTACCCGAAAAACATGATCAGTTTGTACTTTTGGAAGCATAGTCAGTATTTGAATGTAACGCCTTTTAGCGAAATATAAATCCATGCAAGTTCAAGTCACAACGGCATGTTATTGCATTGTCATGGAGCCTTTGTCGTAGGAAAGCAAAAAAGATTAGCCACTGATGTCGAAGTGCAGTAGCAGATCTAGACATTTTTTTCGCGATTAGTCAGTACAACTCAGACACTTACAACGCACGCATAATCATTTCTATGAACAAACGTACGCAAACTCTACTTCTATGAGCATCTTCAAAGACTGAGCCAGCAAATCCTCAAGATTTAAGAAGTCACCACTGGCACCCTCGCCGTCGACGGGAGCGTCGCCTACCACTGAAAGTACAATGCTGTTAAATCCTGGAAAATTCGCTCCCACGATGAGTCGAACCTAGAACCAAAGGTGTCACTAGGCTACAGACCCTTTCGCGGTAGCAGATATAGATATGATTATTTTGCATTCAATGTTTCAATCAACTGGACAATACATGCATCATGTGGTTGCATGTATATGAATTCCTTGGAATTTTGGCGCTGATTTGTGGTTTGTCAAGATATGCAACCAGGCCGTCCTCGGCATACACCGTAGGGATGGATTGGTGAGCTAGTGTTTGTGCCGACTGTACCGGTTACCCTTCTTCATGTTGTATGTGACGGAAGGGATGAATATCTTGAGCAAAAGGGGTTAAAAAGGAACAATAATATTAAGAAAACAAACATAGGTTTTTTTTAAAAGGGATGAATCTAACGAGCCTAATTAATTTATATTTTGCTACAGTGATGCTATAATAACCATCATCTAATCATGGCTTAATTACCTTCATTAGATTCGTCTCGCGAATTAGCACAAGGTTCTGCAGTTAGTTTTTTAATTAGACCTTATTTAATACCTTTAAATAACAGATTCTAACAGGCCTAAAATTAGGCCTAAAGAAACGAACAGCCCATTAGAACAGGTACGGAGGATCCTCACGGCCACTCAATTTTCTAATATGGATTAGTACATCAGCCACAATGAACAAGAAAATATTTAGTGTAATCAATTTAGTTGGTCACGTTACACCTGAACTATTAGTGCAGGTATAATGATGTTGTCTTATAGTTCGTCTCATAATTTTCAGACGGTCAATCAGACCACTTGTACAATAGGTAATTATTTTAATTATCTCTTAGTAATTACATCTTTGCTTAACTTATGAATGAACAAAGAAATATTTATGAGTTGTATGTCAATTATAGCTCGTACAATGGTGTGTAAGTCGTTTCATACTCCTAAATTTTAGCGCATTAGGTCAAAACAAACACCTCTTTTCTCACCACCCTCTCTCTCTTCTACCTCATCAAAAATTCTATATAGAGTTGCATGAGATGGTCTATGAGACTACTTACTTGTAGCATTGTACCTGCCTTTAGTTGGCTACTTCTTTTTTCCTCCAATTTTTCCTGAAGTTTACCTAATTCTTTCACAAGTTTCCCGAAGTTCTTGAAAGTCTTCCCTTGTTCTGAGGATACACTTTTGGTAATCTCGAGCTCTGTATCCCCTATACCATCTGTTTATTGACAGAATGACAGGCACAAGAATACCAATGCTGCCCGTAATTCCTTGTGCTCACGCTTTTTCTGCTGAGAAGAGGTGTTTTCCTGGGCGTTACCGTGGCAAAAACCTCCGCTCTCCAAGTCAATGTTGTCCTGTAACGAAGATTGGACGTTGTTTGCATCTGTTACAGATGGTACCGCTTCTGTTGTGAACCCATAACGGATTACTTCTTTGAGCACCTGCTGCATCAATACAATGTATGAATAACCAGTGTATAATGACACAGTGCAGGACCATCCCACCCATGATTGGTAAAGTAAGAAATTAACTAAGGCATTTGTCAAATTTTCAAATCGAGACAGTATGTTCCCTTTGGCATTACATCGAACATGGCCTTCCTCAGTTCCTTAATGTATTCATCATCCTTGGGATAATAAACCATTAAATCGCTCAGGATATTTGCTGCCTGTGCTCTGATTGAAATGCTTCCAGCATCCAAAAGAGCTTTAGGGGGTGTTTGGCATGGCTCCAGCAAATTTCATGGAGTTCTTGGAGGTGCTCATAGCTATATCTCAAGAAATTTTTGGAGTTGGAGCTGTGAATAAATTATGGATCTTTTTGTTTAATATTAAAACTGTTAAACTGAAACATTTTAATCCATTTTACAAACTCTAGCTCTACATGGATCTGAGAGCTGGATCCATGCCAAACAGGCCCTTAAGTTGCCATCTATCATCTCTGTATATACTATTGAGAGAAGGTACCCAGCTACCCTTAATACGATGTACATAGCCGTGCACAATTATTAATTTGGATTATAACCACTGCGATATACATATGTATGTGTCCTCAGGATATACCCTTATCCTGTGCCCAAGAGAGTGAGAAAAAAGAATGAACAATGTGCTACCCAAAAATAAAACTATGAAGATGAAATATTTTTCGTGTTGGAAAACTAGTGGCACATTTACTACATAAATATAAGCAAATATTATCAGATGAAAATCAAGAACAGCCAAATCAGGTTGCTTAAAAATATCACAACTGTACTCCTAGAATGGAAGACAATAAAAAGATAATTGAGTCTTGTTGGGAATAACTCCTCTCTCTTTGTAATGTGCTAATCAACACTCAAGATTTTCTAGAGGACACACACACAAGAATGAAGCCTAGAAGGATCTCGTACAAAAAAATAAGCACTAGATTGGATGGTTGGTAGTTGTTGGCGGGGTGCGCGGAGTTGACTGCACTACCATGTATATTTCTAACAGAGACCTTGACCTCAGGAAATAAGGACTCTCTCGCAATCTGTTCCTACCCATGTCCCCTTGGATTGGATGCCGTGTACTGATCATCTAACCCCAACCTCGTTTTGATTTGCTCGATATAATTAAATGCATGTACATACTGCTGCATGACTGCTTCTTTGATTTCTGCATGTCCCAAGTCAAATCATATTAACTTGGTGAGTGTGCGTGCGTTGTAAGTGTCTGAGTGTGGTACTTTGCAATCGTCGAAAAAAAGAGCAACTTTGTCCACTTTTTTACAAATAACAGTGTCGTCTGGAATAAAACTGAACTATAAATATGCGGATACTAGGATTATGATGCCATTACCGAGCCAATATCCCCTTTCTCCACTGCTAGAATGGCAATTAATATGTAGCCGGCCAACCAATCTAATAGAAGATGATTGTTTTAAGTTTTAACTACCATCCTTGGTCATTGTTGGAATACAATGTGCCAACTAATCTACAATTTAGTACTCAACTAGGATATATGTAGCTTGTGCCCGGAGGCTACGCATACGTACGCAGAGACTAAGATTGTGATGCCATTACCTAGCCAATCCTCTCTTTCTCCACCGGTGGAATGACAATATGTAGCCGGCCAACCTCTAATCTAACAGAAGTTGACTGTTTTAAGTTTTAACTACCATCCATCGTCATTGTTGGAATACATTGTGCCAACTAACCTACAATTTAGTACTCAACTAGGATATACGTACCTTGTGCCCGAAGGCTACGCATACGTAGGTGGAGACTACGATTGAGATGTCATTACCTAGCCAATCTTCTCTTTCTCCACCGTTGGAACGACAATATGTAGCCGACTAGCCTCTAATCTAACCGAAGATGACTGTTTTAAGTTTTAACTACCATCTTTTGTCGTTAGTGGAATACTGCATGCCAACTAATTTACAATTTAGTACTCAACTAGGATATGTGTATATCTTGTGCCCGGAGGCTATGCATACGTATATGCTGCTTATTAATCCATCTGTAACTTGATGCTATTCTCTACTACTAAAATGAAATTGAAACTAGCAAGCAAACGTGAACAATTCGTGCGAACTAATACTTCAATTACTTGCTTGCTTATGCATGCCGCTGTGCATACGTATACGCTGCTTCTTCCACCACTGATATCAGGACCTGTAACGGTGATATCATACCCCTGTTGGAGTTTATCTTCGACTAACATTGGATTCACGTTTAAGCCTAACCATCTGGATCCACATAGTTGATGACATGATTAACAAGTAAACTCCTTGATCAATAGAGAGGTAGTCCCAGGGATTATAGTTTAGAATAAACCCTAAACAAAAGTCAACCGTTAAGGGCGTTGTGGAGATGGAAGGTAGATCAAATCGCTACAGGATCGAAGATTGAAGAATAAGAAGTTGTTTTGTATCTGCTGCTACTATATCAATATCTATTAATGGCATCTTTCGGCCCTGGTTAGTTTAAATCTCCCTAATTCTGCATTAGCAGTGTCGTGGTCATGTTCTAGCTAAGATCATGTTCTTAAGTTCTCTAATTATGATGTTATCTAAGAACCCCCGTTTTGATTTACACTATCGAATTATGACAGCATGTTTGGTTGTGAATTCAATGAACTCGAAGGATGCTTTAGGAAAGTAATTACGATTTGTTTTCCAACAACCTCTGACTGTGAACCGAGGAAGTTTATTTTTGTTCATTTGATTGGATCATGTTGCACTGGCACACTTTTCAAAAGGAACATTAAGGGGGTGTTTGGCATGGCTCCAGCAAATTTCATGGAGTTCTTGGAGGTGCTCATAGCTATATCTCAATAAATTTTTGGAGTTGGAGCTGTGAATAAATTATGGATCTTTTGTTTAATATTAAAACTGTTAAACTGAAACATTTTAATCCATTTTACAAACTCTAGCTCTTACATGGATCTGAGAGCTGGATCCATGCCAAACAGGCCCTTAGTGAGGTCGCCAACAACAATGCCAGCTGATAGCAACATACTGGTGACACGTCCTTCACTTCGTAAGAGTAGCATGGCCGACAGTTCAATGTTCGGAAAATACAGGTCCGACAGCTTTTCACCGCCAATCTTCTGATGTTAATGAGCTTGTTCTTCCAATGAATGGAACCTCACATCTGATTCGGGCGGTCGTCCAAGTTATCTGACAAGCACTAGTACAAAATAGCCCTTTAATGACGGGCAAATGGAGCCTGCAGTGGCGGACAAAGCGTCCGCCACTGCTAAAGAAAAATAGCAGTGACGGGCAGAACCGCCCGCCACTGCAGAGAAAGAAAAGACCAAAAAAAAAGGCAGCCGGGCTATGGCAGGCCTGCCTGGCCCGCCACAGCCCGTCAACTGCCCAACCCTAGCCGCCGCCATCCCGCTGCACCTCGCTTCACCGTCGCCGTCGTCGCTGCCTCCGCGTGGATCCGTCGCCGCGCCGACCAGATATGGTGAGAGGAGAGGAGGAGCGCCGCCATGCCGCGCGGAGGAGGGGAGGGGCCCCTCATCGCCGCCACGCTGGGTCCGCGCCGCCGCACGCCTGCGGATCCGCGGCAGGCCCGAGCATCGCCCCGGCCGCCTCGAGGTCGCCATGCCGCAGATCCGCTCCGCCACCCTCGCCTCGACGTCGAGCTCGCCATGGATCCGCACCATCCCCTCTACCTCAAGCTCGAGGTCGCCGTAGACTCGCCTCAACCCTAGCCGCCATCGACACGCGGATGGAAGGGAAGAGGAAGAGGGCCACGCGGCGAGCGAGATGGGAGTGGAGGGCGGCGGGCGAGCTGGGAGTGGATGGGTGCGGCGGCGTATGAGGGTGGGTCGCCGCCGCTGCGACGAGCTCGTCGTGGGACGAAGAGTGGGTGCGGAAGTGAGGAGAGAGTGCGGCGCGGAAGAGAAAACGTGGAGAGAGTGCAGCGCGGAGGGATGACCGGGGATTAGGAATCCGTAGCACTTCTACTCTAACTCCCAACTAAATACTAAATCTAAAACAAAAAGAGTTATTGGATTCTCCAATGAGATGCGAGTTGTTCTGAAGCAGCCAGGGGTATTTATAGCCTTTAGCACTGGAGGAGTCTTATAGCGCGAGGAGGAGTGGCGCGCCTGCCAAGGCAAGCCGATCGGCATAGTAGGGGAGCTGGCAGGCCGTCCGTCGAGGCGGTTTGCCACCGTCCTTGCTCTGGACGCTCCTGATTGATTCCTTAGGTCGGTTCTGAAGTCGGCTCGTTCCTGGGGCGGCCGAACTAGAGTAAGGACCAAGTTAAGGCCCAATTAGCCCATCTTCTAGAATGTCTGCATTATCTCCAGCTTGGGCTTTAATATTCTATGTGTGTGGGCTTCTTGCAGCCCACTGGAGGAAGCCTCCAGGCTTTGGGCACTGGACAAGGCCCGCGTCTAGGTGTGGGGCCGGCCGGCCTATGATTTTGCTCACATAGGCTTATTTTCTAAAGATTTACTCTTGCACTCATAAATTATCCAAAACTCGTGAAACTTTTTAGTAATTATCGCTTAACTTTGGCGATTTACACTCTTTATTTACTGATATGTTGACGGTAATTACATGGTTTAAATACCGTCAATAGTTGGCAGCCATGGAATGAATCGTAGATCGAGTTTTAGGTGAAAGATAACCTTCGGACGAGGTGGCAGTGTCCTCCTTGTCCTTAATCTTGTCCTTGCTCGAAGCTCAAGATTCCTTGTCCTATAAATCTTGGCCTTCTGACATGAAGCCTTCGACCCATCAACCCGGGAAGTAACACCCTTGTTCTGGACCAGCTAAAGAAGTGCATTTTCTGCAGGTGAAACGACATTCTCCAACAGAACCGTCTCCTGAGGCTTCAATAATCAAGAACATCAGCAGATTGATGAGTGCGAGAGAAAGCAGAAGACATCTTAGCAGGCTTCGAATCTGACACACTAAGTTTCCTTTTAAAAGTACTTACACTGTTGCCATCTTAGGCTGCCTGAAAACAGTTGACGGTTTGGAAGGAACCACTTGACCGTGAACAAAAGCAGTTACAGGGGCAACAGAAACTACTACCTTCAAAGGGACGGCAACTAGAGAAGAAGCTTTGTTGAACTTATCCCTAGCAGAAGACTTGTCAGTTGTAGCCTTCTTCTTTGGAATATTATCACCAGATATTCCCATCTTGAAAAAGAAGGAAAGAAAAGGGTCACCTTTCTTGAAAAGATGATTGCAACTCAAAACGGATACAGCACGATGGATAAAGCGAAGCAGTTAAAAGACCAAAAGATTGGGGTCAATGTGAAACTAACAGAACAACGGGTCAAGTATATATAGAGAAGCAGAACACATTGAGAAAGGACTCAAGAAGATGCTGACACGTGGAAAGATCTAGAAACAGACAAATAGCTTTGACATTATTTTTTTTAAAAAAAAAACTGTTTCTGACTGACACTTCGCATCAATCCATCAACAATTGAGGGCTAGTGTTGGGGATAATGCCGAAGCATGCACGAAGGGACTTGACTTAGCTGCGAAGGGTTTCCGCACATGAGTGAGCGAACGGTACAAATTAAGAGAAGGCAAGCGAACATGAAGAGACGTAAAGGAGTTGACCAAAGAGCTATATGACTGCTTCTCCCTCTATAAATAGAGGGGAGAATCTCTGTAAAAGAGACAACGATTTTTCGGGCCACAAGCCAGATTAACACTTTGTCCAAACTGATCACTGAGTATTCTCTGCACACCTCGTCCAGCACCGCGGACGTCAAGAGGGCTTCGACCACATGATTCCGACAAAACTTGAGGGCTACGCCTTCGCCGAACGCTTCTTCCAGTACCGCGGACAAACCTGGGCGCTTCGACCAAGTTTAGACATCGCGAAGACTCGTGTTGAAGGCTTCGCATCCCCAACAAAAATTAATACATAGGTTACTAATTTAAGAATGTTTTAATGCTAGAAATTATTTGGTGCGAGATTTAGGTCACATAATAATGCAAGAATTAACTATATATTCAAATGGTCTATAAAATAGAACACATATCCATCTCATGTGTCTATTTTAAGCATGATTTAATGCTAGAAATAAATTGGTGCCAAAAATACAGAGAGAGTTCTTTATAAATACGTTTCTGCTCCATTCCAGCGTCACAAACGAGAACAAACTCTCAGTCTTCATTATCACAACATCACATTTGAAAGAATTTGTCATCATGGGGACGGTATTCCATATTGTGATGTTCTTATGCCTTTCCACCATGGTGCTATCATCAGGTATTTCTACACCTAAATATTACTAGCAATACCACTGACGGAGGAGACATTGATACATACTTAATCCTCCTGTATTGATTTCCATGTATTTTGTGGGTGTGAACATTAATACAGACTTGATCCTGCTATTTTAATTTCCATGTATTTTGTGTGAGTGGCAGATTTAACAGAGAAGGCATTAGACGACAATGGCGGCATCCCCCACCAGTTGAGTAAACTGGGCATCAAGGGGTATGTACCAACATGTTCTAACAACTATTGCATTAACTTCTGCCATGGTAAAGGCTTTAGTCATGGCTACTGCGCCGGACAAACATGCATATGCCAGAATGCCATGAAACAGCAACAACACTCTGTCCATGACTCGGGAGAGGGGACAGCTAAAATTACCATCTCAGGTTGACAATGCCCTCTTCAGTGGGTTGTGAACCTGCTCTTGACATGTCATTAATAAAGCAAGAAATTTGGCCTCTTTTATGGACTTCATGCAGCGACCATGTTATACTCACCAAAGGTATAACCGGTCTTTGGAGCCATTACTCCGCAAACTTGATGTTTATAATGCAATGTCTTAGATCAGAGTAGCACATTTGAGAGCATGGTAAGTACTGCATCAATATAACAACAAATATTTTTCAATTTTGAAACGACTATTTATTACCTTCCTTAATGGTAGCACAGAGTCAACTAAATTCTCTATCATGGTCCTGCAAACCTACATCCTTAGACTCCGTAGTCACCAATCCGAACGGTTGAGTTGTGCTCACATCTTAATTTTTTTCGCTGAAGTATTGGACATACTTTACTAGTACAAGGAGGGTTGATTAGGATGAGTAACGAAGGTACTCAGCAAGTTGAGAATAAAATATCAATGCATGCCATTCCCAACAAAGAAAATAGTAGCTTATAACATCTAGCCTCAGCTAAATCATCTAATCATGTTCAATCCCTCCTATGAAATAGTTATTCTAATTAGAAACATATTATTAAATTTTAAATCTACTCTGCACTTAGTAACATAGGGTGACTGCCTCTTGTAGGCCTTTTTCCACCCATCCCGAAAGCAAGGAGTGAATATTCATGTTTTTAACTCTGGTAGAGGTGTATCACTGTACCCACAGACTAGGTGAATATTCATGATGAACTAGTACCACAAAAAACTACCAGCAAGTGTTGTAGAATCAGATCACTTTAAGAACAGAAACGAAACCAGTTACTACCTAATCTGAGTGATAGAGCAGATTTTCTTCCAGCCTGAAGCTCTGCAGCACCATCAGCTTGTTTGCATCTCTACTCTTTGCCTACCTCAACGTCCGGGACAGACCTCTTGTCCTTAAGCAAGATAAAAGCACAGTGTCAAATCTGAGGAGCAAAATATTCACCAAGCCCCAAAATTTTTGCCATTTCAGAGCACCCGAGAACAATTTTAGGCAAAGATGTGGGTATACATAGCTCGCAAGGTGTCATCCATGTTAACCTTTCCGAAACTGCGTATATCAAGGTACTCCAGGTAGGGGCAGCTGTCAAGAATCGCAGTCAGTCCTTCATTGGTGAGGTCAACGCGGAAAAGCTGCAACGAACGTGGCTCGTGCATTCTTGAAATTGCCAAAGCTTCCGCATAATCGGTAGCATCATCATCATCTCTCCGTCGCCAGATACGAGTACTTTTCTTTTGTATGTCCAAAGTGCTTCAGTTGTGGGCATGCCTTAGAAACAAGCTCAAACCTACCAACTTTAGGACATCGCTCGAGCTCGAGCTCCTCAAGCAAGGGGAGCTTCTCTATTGACTCTGATAATCCTTGTTACGATACCTTGTAGCACTGGCTCAGGAGAAGGCACTTTAACAAAGGTGCTCTGCGAAGTGATTTTTGTCAATGGTCGATACTAAAGTGCTGTTTAACTGAAAACAAAAGAGGATGGTACCAGTATTATATAGCTGCTTTATTCCGTTTGCCTCACCGATAATCGTAATGTAAACTCTATTCTAAATCACACTAACTTTTGAGCAAATACCCAAAAAGAAGCATATATTGTCTCAGTTAAACAATATAAACAGAAGTCTTTTGGGTAACCAACTACCCATGCTAGATCACCGTTTTCGTTTCTCATTTGAATCCTGAATATGAAAACCCATTTCACCAGGAACCAAACTACGAATTATGGAGTTCAATACGTTTAGAGCAAATTTTTCTATTACCTTTGACCCAAATAATGCTTGGAGAGGAATCGAAGGAAGTCATCGTTGATGTCGTACATGGCCCAGAAGGCCCTGACCGCAACGGCGACGCAAGCCACGGCAACAGGTCTGGCCTGCCGGCGATATGCCGGGCGGTAGAAGCCGCGCATGTCGACATGACGCCAGAGCATGGGATCCTCGCGCGCCAGGAGCGGAAGGAGTTCTGGGACGTCGAGCTTGCCGAGGATGGATGTATGAGATCACATCCAGGGGCAGCTCCGACCGACCAGTCCCTCCTCGGCGAGGCGTTCTAGCGTTGCCGTCGTCCACGAGGATGATGAGGGAGGGCATCAGATATTCAGCTAGATCTTCGTTCGTCCAGCGTGTAACAGTACGGGATTGTAATACTATAAAATCAGCCGTTTGTTCAATTTCAAACTTTAGCTCAAGGTTTATCCTCTTTTTTTTTTTTTGGCGAGGGTAGCTCAATGTTAATCAAAGTATATTTCTAGTTTTGTCTAACCATATGTACTCAGTGAAAAAAAATCGAACATCTACATTGTTCTCTGATTCCACGGGATTCGAATTCTGTGTGAAATATTGTAGGTATATATTTGCCCACCTTGAATTGCCAGCTCAAAAGCAATGCGACTATTTGTCATTTTATTGTTGATTTTTATTGTTTTAGATACTATTGTTGATTTTTTGATATACTAACCCTTCGAGGTAATTAACTAAGTGATCCCCTGAGACGTCTTTTTTATTTTTTGCATGTTGTTCCCTTATGACCTACCCTGTATTTCTTCTCATGACGTTTGAGACAAAGGATTGTGCACTGCAATATCAGTGTAAATTCTGTCTAAAACGTCAATACAACAAAAAGAGGTAGTATGGTTTTTACTTTCTCCAAAGTCGAAGGAAAATCAAACATATAATGTTGATATATTGAAGCATAATAATTGACAAAGGAGTTATGTAGTGGGCATGCTGTTATTCGCCTATTCCTCCTGCACACAGGTACCTCAATTCACTGTTGATACCAGACAATAGCCAAGTCGGTTTCCCATGCACAACTGTGTTTATTCAATAATAGCAGCATCAATTATGTTCATATGCTGGAGAAGCAGGAATTGAAATTCTGAGATGAATCTCTTGGATTGTTCGGACTTCTAGCTCAGGCGCAGGAGCCAAGATAATAGCAGCAAATTTTTTAGACAGAACTGATCTCTCAGCGCTAAAATTAATTACCAAATTAATTATGTGGATGATCAGCAGTCAACTATCAAATTCAATAGTAAATGATAACTAGACAGTATAATTGAAGATCTTGAGAAAGTAACATTGACCCTGTGCCTGACTGATCTCCCAAGTAAACCAATCATAATATACAACAGTGAAAAATGAGTGACAAACCAATGGTTTCAGTATCTCACTTCAGTTTCATTTGGTGTCTGCTCTCCAACTCCTGGGGCTAGCTAGCCTAGCGATGGATACTATGATAGTAGACAATTGGCAACGTGTGCTTTATAACCGCACACGAATCATGTTTTCTTGAACGACATAAAACATACTCCATTTAATATTTTCAATGATTATATCCATACATATTTTTCATGTAAAATTCCATGTGTAGAAGTGTCACAATTAATATTTTTGCAATATGAGACATCATCAGGTCTCAGGTGGACTAGACTGTAGACATGCAGGCTCCCCATCAAGCAAACGTTCTACTTAAAAGGGAGAAATGTTAGGTTCAGAAGGATGGTGATACTGAAACATAGTACTCAGTCATAGCTTGCAACCGATGACTCAGTCACAAGCCCTGCTCCCAGCTTGTCACACTAGCCAAATGTGCTACAACCCCTGCAGTACTATATTGCATCCTCCCATCGCTTTGGAGTCACCAGGAGGTCTTTGTGCATCTCCTCACAAACGCGGGTCATCTCCCGTCCACAAACCCTGCGACAGTCTTGCTCAGATCAGCATGCATTGTTGGAAGGCTTCCATCCTTGAGTACGGTGCTAGTCCAATCCTAACATGCTCCGAGATCTGCCTGCTTTTGCGGTCTACAGCAACCAAGCCCATGCTGCTTCTGCAGAATGGGAACCTCAGGGGAATGCAGTTCCAGGTGCCTCCCAATCCCAACCATCTAACTCCAGCTGGCAGTTTCTCGTCGACATTAGTCTCCAATTGTTGTAACCACATTATTATATGTTGCTTGTCGCTTCTGGAAGCTAACTATGCCTTATGTTTACAGGTCAGTGATAACATGAGGAACGAAAAGAGCAGCGGCACCTCTTTTATAAGAAGGGTTATCGTTGAACAAGAGGGGGCTAGCAGGAGGACCGAAGTTCATGTTCTCCCCATTAACCTCAAAATTGGTGAAAAGCTGAGCACATCTTTGAATTACCACTGATGTAAAACATTCATTAAATTATCAAATACCGGTACTACCTCCTATCCATTTCAAAAAGGTTTTCATTTTAGCTACGAATCTGGACATGCCTGTCTAAATTAAAAGCCAGAATGAAATGGATGTAGTAAGTTATGTATTAAAATGTCCATGAAGACATCTTACTGGCGTACGCAGATATTAATGTCTGTGTACGGTGCTGCACAAACAAAAAAGAAAAAGAAAAAAGGAAGTGTGGAAAAAAAAAAGACAAGATATTGGAACATCAATAATTAATTTAATCCATGGTCTTTGTGTTTATTTTTTTACTGCCTCCGGTTTTTGCAAAATATCTTGGATAGAACACCCCTTTTTAATCTCGACAACTAATGGTTGTTTATTCTTTATTTTTTTATGCGTTGGATGTTGCTCCAACAAATTTTACTTATCATCTTGATGGTTTATTCACATAGAAAACATGCATGGCATTCAACATGATTGCAACGGAATTTCTTCACCTTGAACAAAAACCAAAATAGGGAGGGCTTGAAGCGTTGCAGCACATGCTTTGCGCTTCGCTTGCTGCTCACATCTACGACAGCAGCCAAGTCCGTCCTGCTCTGCAGCAGAGCAACCGCTCGAGGTGATGCAAGTCCTGATGCCTCCCGATCCCAACCCTCTAACTCGAGTTTGTGTTTCTGGTCCCCATTTTTCTCTCTTTCCCGTGACACCATTTGTATATAGAGTATGTCTGGTTGCTTCCAGAAGCTACGTAATGCCTTAAGATAGAACAATTAATAGGTAGAAGAGTACTATAACACACATATATCTACGTAATAATAGCATCTCAGTGATAAAATGGAGAATTTTAAGAGGATTGTGCCTCTTATAAGAAGGATAATGCATGCTTCTTCAAGAGGAGGCTAGCTGGTAGATACAAGTGCACGTGCCCCCATGAACCTCGTAGCAGAATAGCTGATCATATATTTGTAGTACAAATGATGTACACCATGCATTAAATTTCAAAATACTGGAAAAACCGCGTATTTTATTGAAACGTTCAAGACATCTTTGCTGGAACGGGCGAGAATAGTGAATGAGTTGTTCAGTGTTTTGTTGCCTTGCGTATAATGCATTCCTTAATCGGTGTGCGTGGTGTTGCAGTACAAACACAGTGCTTTTTTTCTTTAGGCGGAAACAAAGAATGCCTAGGATCCAAATGATTCAAGTCCAAATTAAGTAAATGTATCCAGCACAACGCGGAGCAAGGAGGACCCATGATTCCGCTGCTGCTGGGTCTTGTCCGCATGGCATCGCTTCTTAGGCTTACCCATCTGCTACCAGCCGCGCACAGAACTTGGAAGGGGCAGCCATGTCCCGACATCTCATAGCAGCTTGTTCCTGTTGCTCAAGACAATCCGTTCCTGATGCCACCCATTCCCAAGCTGGTGAATCATGTGTCCACCTCTATTTCTCCTTCCATTTAGGGTCTGTTTGGATTATTGCCGTAAGTTGCCACGCCGTAGCTGCGGCCGCGCCGCAAGTGCGTCGAGCAAAACGGGCGCCATACTTTTGGCAAGCTATGGCGTAGAAATGAACTGGGTTTTCATCTAGTGAGTGCGGCACGCCGTAACTGCGGCAGCGAAACAAACAAAGGCCAAAGAAAATGCGGCACGCCGGACTTCTGGCGTGGCAAAGTGTGGACGTCATCCAAACAGACCCTTAGTACCAACCTTTCAGCTACTACGCTAGCATATACGAAGCCAGAGTAACAAGCAGACTTCCCAGGGAAGCTAGAGTAATAAGACTGTGTCTAGTGCGTAGAGCATCCGAACGACAGATATGGATGTGAAACGTCGATGCATCAATATATGAGTACTACCGAGCCAAGGTGTAACCACACGATGCATCGTATATATGAATAGTACCGAGACAAGGTGACAGGCTAATGATAAATTTTTTTAGGGAAATAATCATTTTTTTTACAAGGTCAAAATATCTTTGTAGTAAAAATGACGTACAACATTTATTAAATTCGAAATACTGGTAACTCTGGGACGGGTGAGAAACCTCCATCCCCCAGTGGAGCGCTCCTCCGCTTAGCTCACTTGAACGCTGCTAATCGCGCCCGCATGGCAGCACTTGTCCAGGTCCCCGAATGTGGCTATCTCTTCAAAATAGCGCCCAGGCCTGCTGGACTAGCTTCACTCATTCACCGAAAGCACTAGCCATGATTTCTGCAGTACTAAAAACTCGCATCAAGCTCACGGATAAGCTGATTGGCATAGGTTACCACGTTGCTGAGCCATTCATTATCCGCATGTAGTATAGGATGTCCACAAAGTCCTTGTCTTTAATTGCTTCCTCATACCTACCTTGCTTAATCAAGCATCAGACTCAATGAACTATAGACCTTGTTTTGAGTGTGAAAGAAATAAGCTGGATTATTTAATCAATAGGGTAAACAAAAAAGGCCTAAGTCATAAATCGTAACCCAAGGATCCCGCGCAAGCACACTTGGCCTATGCTACGCTGAGGATCAAAGAAAACAGCACACGGAGGTGAAATTAGAAGCAACGCCACCGTTGTTTTTTTCCCCTTTCTTTTCAGCAAATGGGGCGTACCACAGAAGATCACAGTGATTTGGTTTAGGCCTTGCTTGGATCCAACAGTGCACAGTCCAACACGTCTCTATGAAAGGCATGCGTCATTATGAAAATTACATCAATCGATGGTCGCTAAACAAGGCCTTGAAGACAATCCAGCCAAGAAATTTTTGTCTGCCGGCTCTAGCTAGCTAGGAGACCTAAATCCTTGTCGGGCATCCTAATTTTGGCCGATCTATCATAGGAAATGCATTTCAAAAGCCAACGCATGGCCCAACTTCAGTCGTAACCTTCCTGCTGCTTGCAGGTTTGGTTATGTTTTGATCGGTACTCTTTTTTTGTAACCTTGCCAGTATTGAAAAAAAGAAAAAAAATTAAGAGGAATTGAAGTGAGTAGGTATGCGACAGTGCGACACATTGCGACAACCATATAACATTTCTTTGAACAAGAGAGACAATGTAATCAGGTCCCTTCAAGAAAAGACTTAACCGATAGTTTTGATTTTTAATACCTAGAAACAAGAGAGACAATGTAAATCCTACATCCACATGTTACGTCAAACCATCAGCAAGTTCTTCTCTACCCCGCTCCAGTCTCTCACACTGGCCTGTGCTACCGCCGCAAATGGGCACTCCTTTGTTTCATGAGGTAGGTGCCGACGAATCTCAGCTTCAATCATCCCGCCTTGCGGGGTTGTCTCCTTCCAACTAGATTCATTGCTCTTGGTTCAATCTTCAACGGATCCTGATGCATTCTATTTCCAAGTGTGCTGCTGTGTGCAACATGTCAATTGCAATCATGTGTTTTTGCTTTGGTACTTCCTATCCTAATGCTATAAATGATATAGGCAAAGAGATTTGGCAAGAGGCAAAGGCTATGTGCTCTGAAATATATGAGAGCCACGGACGTTTCGGGCTGCTGGGTACGCAGCATGTACCATCTCTCCATTAATCACACGCATTGATGCCTTCCAAAAAAAAAAATCACATAAATTGGCGTGTCAACTGTTTAGTACATACAATACTGAAGATCTATATCAATTATACGCTTCAACAGTACCTCAGTGCTTGATTGCTCACGCAGTTGCACCCTATATATCCCACAGAGAGGATGAACTGATCTAATGGAGTCTCACGGTCGTTTTAACCATCAGATTTATTTAACACATGAATGATGCTCCCTCGTGAAAATGCCATTGTACAAGATTCACTCCACCAAACGGAATGATACATCCAAGCCATGCAAGTAATAACATACGTACCATGGTCATGGCCCTACAACTTTAAAGAGTTTTAAACTCCGTATGGCCTTTTGCGAAGTGCCAACATAGCACACTTGATAAATACATGCAAGAGTGTGCAGGGGATCATATGAGATAAATATTCTCAGGATCATTTGCCATGGATCGGAGACTCGGAGTAGAGCCGGCACAGCCTTCTAGCAGAATGGTGGGACTTGATCCTGATAAAATTCACCATGTCATAGAAGCAACATAGACCCAAGCCACCAACTGCCATGAATCCAGAGATTTGAGCACGATGTGACTGGCATAATCATCTGGACACCTCTATCCGAATATGGAGATCATTCTTCTGTGGAAATTTTCAGGTACCTACGAGCACTCTTGGCAAGCATCTTTCTATCTTCATCGTCATCAAAATCGGTCACATACACTCCGTTAATGTAGTTAGACCAGGCATAATAATCGTAACGATCCTCAATAAAGAAACCATCACCCAAGTACTCATAGTCTGAGTAGAGCCTGATAGCACAACTAAGACAAAAACTGCTCACGGTGGTGGCGCTGATCTCGTAGTAATCGTACTCATCCCCTCTAAACGACACTGTATTTATCCAAGCACACTCGGCAAGCAGGGTGTTGTCAACTGTCACATTAGGGCAATCATGAATGATGAGCATCTCCAGATGGGGACAGCTATTGATGATGGTCGTCAGCCCTTGGTTGGTGAGACGGTCGCCATGAAGCTCAAGGGTGCGTAGACCATGCATGCCAGCAATTGCCGTTGCTTTCCCGTCCCAGATGAGATCACTTTCATAGAATCTTCTTCTTTCAATATGCAAGAAATGTTTCAGCTGCGGGCATGATTTTGCGATGGCCTCGAACACCTCTGGTCAGTAAAATCTGAACATAGGGAAAGCTCGAGCTCCTGAAGCAGAGGGAACTTCTTATCGACGCCACAAATCCTTCCTTGGAGATATCGTAGCACGAGATGAGGCGAAGGCTCTCTAGCATGTGTGCCCTAAAAAAAAGAGGATTCTTATTACTTGGGAGATGCAAGTGCAACATGGTTACTCTACTCATATATATTGAATATATTTATGTCCCATAATATGGGTCTGTCTCTCCTGAGAACATCCTGGTGCACTCTTAGTTACCGTATTACCGGCACTGTAGCACCTCAATATGCAACGAAAAATTACAACAAAATGAAGGATGTCATGGATCTACAATTCATATTTTTGTTGAGGTGCACCGAAGCTCGTACAGAAGATACGAAATCAGATGTGAATATGCGGGTTGCAACTGTTCATCACGGCAAGTTATATTCAACATGCTTTTTGTATCTTCTTGTACGATTCGGTTGCACCTCAACCATATGAATTGTAGATCGTTGCATGAGGGTATAGTTGCAACATATTTGAGGCGTATGAAGTTGGTAATACGGTAACACACGAACCCGCGGTAACACCTGAGAGTTCTCCTCCCCTTATTGCATATAGTCACTGTTTCGGAACTAACAAGCTAGGAGGCAAAGCTGTTATCCGGAGCCAATTTCTGAGTATTTCAAGCAGTTGGGTTCTATATACTGCATGATTTCGGGGCACTACTTGTTACTTCAAGAACAAGCTGCGAAAAGGAATTGGGGATCAAACATGGTCACTGGATAAATTTTGAAGTTTCAGCAAACAAATCTAACTATTTTTTTTAAAAAAAAGGGACACGATTTCACTAAAACTGCCTCCAATCTACAAAACATCATGGTTGTATATAAAAATAAGGTATTGTTGACCATGACAGTGGCCAAGGAGGTGATTTTACCGGTACTGTTCATTTTGGACTTATTTTGGATCCAATCAAAAAGAGATAAGTTTATTTTTTTTTCCTAATGCACATGTGACTCTATGCATACATATATACTCTCATCGATGGAATCAAAACATTGGTGATTGTGCAGATTAAGGGTAACATTGCCATAAGAAAAGGAGGACAGATTCTGCAACGCGACTGGAAATTCAGGGATGCGGAGGAGTTACGTCTGATAAGTTGTTCGCTCTATTTCCTAGGAAAGCTCCAGCAACATGCCAACATATCAAGGAAAACGGAGCTGGGAAATGACTGGCACACAAGTTACAGGATTGTATTAGTTGGCAATCCAGGTTGGCATCTCATCTTGTATGCTTTAGCTAATTGATGTAAATCATCGTTGCAGTCCATGCTAGCACCCATGTAAATAAATTTGCCAATGGATATAGCTTTGAATTGAAAAGAGGGTCAAAAGTATGAACATTTTACGACCTGGTTGTCAAACTTCTGACGAGGTGAATGTTGAGAAAACACAGGCTGTATATGGACTTTGTGGACAGATTTCCTTTCCCCCCCTTTTTTTGGGCAAGGACATCTGGGACTTCCATGAATATATCTAGATTTTTTTAGATAATGATGAATATATCTAGATTAACATCATTTTTCATTCACAATTACAAATACAAGAAACGCTCCTTTTAATCATCCTATCACGCTCATCAAGATCAGTCTCGTCGACTCCACTATAAGATAGACAGGAGGGTTAAAATGATCATCATAGTTCCTCAAATGTCTTTGATGTCAACAAATTTACTGTTATATTAAAGCATATGCATGAAGAAAATTAAGCACTACAGGCACATCAGACACATCCAAGCTAAGCAATTATAAATCAGTTGTGCGACGTGCTCATGAAGATCAATGGAAAATCAAATATATAATGTTAATTAAGTGAATGAAGCATAATAATTGACAAAGGAGTTTTATGTAGCAGGCATGTTGTTTATTCGCCTATTCCTGCACAAGTCCTCAATTCACTGTTGATGACCAGACAATAGCCAAATTATGTTTTATGCATGACAAGTTTGGGTATCTATAACAGTCTACTTCGATGACAGTCGGGTTTCCCATGCACAACTGTGTTTATTCAATAATAGCAGCACCAATTATGTTCATAAGTTGGACAAGCAGGAATTAAATTCTGAGATGAATCTATCGGATTGTTCGGACTGCTTCTAGCTCAGGCGCAGGAGCTAAGATAATAGCAGCAAATTGTTTAGACGGAACTGATCTCTCAGCGCTGAAATTAATTACCAATTATGTGGATGAAGCAGTCAACTAGCAAACTCAATAGTAAATGAGAACTATACATTGTAATTGAACATCTTGTAGAAAGTAACATCGTCCCAGTGCCTGACTGGTCCCTGAAGTATAGCAATAAAAATAAATGATAATACAAAGGGAAAATCATTTATATGCTATTGGTTAAACTTCTAATCCTGATCCGCCATCGGTAAAACCTATTTCCCTTATACAGTGAAAAACGAGTGACAACCAATGGTTTCAGTATCTCACTTCAGTGTCATTTTGTTCGGGAGCACAGTTATTTCAAATAAACTGATTCAGCAATCAACAAAGTTACTTATTTAAAAAAGAATCAACTAATTCCCATGCACAAATGTATTTAAATGTAAGACTAAGAAAAGTCATGCAGTTTCATTCTGTAAGCATTGGGTTAACGCACCAGAATATACTAGACACCATTCCCTACTATGCAAAGGTCGGAAATCCAAATTATGTAAGCCTTGTGGTGTAACAGACCAGTATATGGGGGGAAAAGATACAAATGGGAGGAAAAGCGCAAGTGATCCACCTGGTTGTTGGTCAAGTGATGCGCCTAAAAAAAAATTAATTGATAACGTAGAACATACCATTTGATATATTTCCAATCCCAAGGCATCCAAAAGGACTATGTACAAGTTGTGCACGTGGATGTGGCTGTCGACATGGCCAAGTTATTGGTATTCCTGGAATCATAAGTTTTGTATCCTGAAGCTGCACTAAAGCCAAGTTAACTGAACTAAAAAACCTGTCAAAGCCTCACAGTCAAATAATTTGATGCAAAATTTTATCAATCTGCAGTATAATAATTTCACTGTCAAGAGCTTGAGAGCAAAGAGGCAGTATGAAGAATATGTTCCATCAAAACATCCAGTAAGCATATTATTTCTTACATTTTCAGGTACCTGCGCAATCTCTTGCGAAGCATCTTATCATACACATCGAAACCAGTCTCATCTATCCTATCAAGGCCGTAAGAAGGATCATAGTAATCAGAATGTTCATCATAGTCGAGGACTTTCCAACTTAAGTATTCCATCATGAGACAGGTAGAACATTCACCAATGTTGCTTCCATCAGGCTCAAGCTCCTCATGGTCAGATTCCTTAGAATAATATTTTTTCTTCAATAGTTCGGTCGTCAGGATCTTGGTCTTGCGGCGGTAGTTTTTTGCCTTTTTCCTGAGACTGCTCGGGGAGTATGTATCTCCAAGGGCATTTTTTAATATGACATTTCGGCAGTTGAGCTCGTTGAGGCCCTCCGGATTAAATCTGTAAATACCACGGCAACAACCGTAGTTGTCCGTAGTAAGTAGTGTGGTCAGTTTATTGGTCATGATCCGCCACAAGGGATACTTATCTCCAACCTGAGCATTCTTCATGACAATATTGCGGCATTGCAGTATGTCATCGGACTCCAGGTAGGGGCACTTCTCAAGGATGGCCCTCAGCCCTTGAGTGGTGAGGTCTTTGCGGTAGAGCATGAGAGAGTGCAGCTCGTGCACTGTGTCAATCACCATGTCTTCCCTGTCATTCGCCTCAGAAGTACACCAATGCCTCCGGTAATTTCTGTCTTCAAAACGATATTTACATGTTGAACATTCAAAGTCAGTAGGTCTGCACATGGCCACAGAGTCTCTGAAATAATCCTTAGCATGCTGATCATACATCAGTAGCTTCACGTTCTTGATCCGAGCACACTTAGGTCGTAGTGCGTCATCCATGATGATTTTGCGGCATTTTTGGATGTCGAGAGACTCCAGGTGCGGACAGTTATCGAGGATGGCCTCCAATCCTTGGTTAGTGATTTTATTTTTTAAGATGAGATGCAAGGAACGAAGCTCGTGCATTGTGGCGATTGCCATGGCGTTCCTGTCATCTAAGTTCGATAGAGAGGAACCACAAAAAATGTAGTATGCGTCAATAAGTCTCAAGTGCTTCAACCGTGGGCATGCCATGGCTACATCCTTCAACACCTCAAGGACGTCGACCTTTCGACACTTTGAAAACTCGAGCTCCTCAAGAAGAGGGAACCGCTTTACGGCCTCACCAAATCCTTGGCGCGAGACTTTTCCGCACCGGATGAGAATAAGGCTCTTGAGCAAGGGAGCCCTGCACGTACATGCAAAGAAATTACAATGTTCTCTCTGGTCATTATTCATTGCTCTACCCAGTTAAATAAACGTAGGCTAAAAAGTATATGATGTTTGGCTCATAGTAAGACAACATGAACATATATAAGGGGGCTATGGAAGAAATAGTATCCTGTTGCAGAGCGAGTATACACAGATGCAACAAGTAGCTGTCTTTCAGGTATATACTATTATTATGTTTTTCTGATGTCCGCCAGGCTTGATTCTTGAACCAAATTCGTAAACTAATACAGTGCGCGTAGAATAAAGTCATCAAATTTGAGGTAATTTGCCAATCAAAAAGTCAAAATAGGGAAAGAATCTCACTGGTCAGCGAGGACGCGGAGGAAGTTGTCGTTGAAGCCGGTGCCCTCCCCCCAGAACGCCTCGCACTGCCCTTGGCTGCGCACCAAGGCGTCGGCCGCCATCTCGCCGAGGTCAGCTAGACCGCGGTCGCCGAGCACGCCGTGTCCGCGAATGTCGATGCGGCGCCAGAGCTCGGGCTCCTCACGCGCGGCGCGCCGCCATGAGCGGCACACCTTGTCGGCGCCCAACATGATCTCGACGGGGCCGAGCCTGTGGAAGATGAACGAGATGATCTCCGGCGGCAGCCCCTCCCAGTCCCGCGTCGGCACCGATTCAAGCGACCGCTGCTGACGTCGTAGGCGCCGGCGACGAGCAAGCGCCGCCTCCGCCGCAGCGAGAATAGTCCACGACGCCATCCTGCGATTGATTTGATTCTGAAGAATGGTTAAGATCCGATTGCATGGGATAAGCCTTATAATGCGGTATGTTGCGGAAGGGTTAAATAGGAAAGGACTAGATCCTGGGCATTCGTATCCTTTCATCTCCAACAAAAGTTATGAAAAATTTGCTACACGTTTGTTGGCTAAAAAGTGGTCATGTTTCAGTCGACTTTCACATCCAAATTAATGTTGACTGACATGTTTGGGCAACTCCTGTTTCATTCTTTTCTCTCTTTTTTTTTTTTTTGAGAGGACACTCTTGTTTCATTCTTGACCAAACGCATCCTTTTATTGGTCCTATTGATCGAGTTCTGGCCTTTCTTTTTGTCAGCCTTGGCAGCAGGATCTACAGTGACCGCGCCGGCTGCTGCATCATCTGTGTCAACGACCAGTTTTCCTTCTTGAGAAATGTTATTTGTGTCTGAATTTCTCTGAACTAAATGCTAGACCGTGGGTTTATTAGCTCAAATGGTGCGCTTGGTCATCTTCAGTTTCTCATGTATGTCGGTTACTAGTGCTTGTTCACTTATTGATGTGGCTTTCCTGTCATCAATAACTGCAATTAGAATTGGGCGATAATCTACTGGGAACCCACGCACACACTATGTAGTTTCATAATGTAGCTTCATTAGGTGTTATTTGTTTGAAAAGTTCTTGTAAGTTTGTATACAGACCGCTTAGTATATATATATACTCCTCAGTTTTTATTTATATGACATAGTTGACTTTTTGTTGAACCTTGACCAACAATACATAAATATGTAATTAGTTACTTAACGTGAAATCGATAACATTAGATCGATCATCAAAAGCACTTTAAGGTACGTATATATTTAGCTGTTTACATAAATATTTGTAGATAAGACGAATGGTCAAAGTAAAAAAAAAATCAACTGTGTCATATAAATAAAAATGGAGAGAGTTATAACTTTTGAATTAGTTTAGAAATTAAGACCCTTATGCTGCGGCCTTGTGGTATGCGCAGGTTGCCTATGGTAGTGGTAAGAGGTTTTCTAATGTGCCCTGGTGTCTAGTCGCATGCCTATCCGCCTCGCTTAATTCCTGACCGGACATGTAACGGCCCAAATTTCAAATCAAAAGTAAAATGGAATAAAAATCACTCCGATTTTGAATTTTTGTTTATTTCTTTCCTCCTCATCAAATTTTAGAATAAAAACTAACATAAGAATTCAAACTTAGTGAATCTGAAATTTTCAAAATATAAAATCTATGCTCAAGTGTTTGTTTACATTTAATACTTACTAAAAGTTTGAACTTTGGAATTTACAACAAATTAAAATTTATTTGTTAAAACCTTAGCAAATTCATGTTGAATTTAAAATTTTGAATTTAAATTTTGCATAACTATCATCGTATGCATTTTTGGATTTGCTGGATTATTTGGAGTGTTTTCTGAAGTTAAGTTCCTTTCCCAAATTTGAATTCCATTCAAATTTGAATCCCTCAAGTCCCATAAAAGAAACCTATTATCCCTTTCCCTAAATCACTTTGGGCCCGAATCCTCTTATCTTTCAGCTCAGCCGGCCCTCTTCCCTTCCTCCTCTCTTTTCTTTTCTCCTCTTGCCGGCCCAGCCCACATTCCCTTCTCCTCTCTCTTTCCCGCTGAGTGGGCCGCGCCCTTCCTTCTTCCCTCTGGCCTGCTACGGCCCAATGCAGCCCGGCCCATGTCGCCGTCATCTCCTTCCTCCAGCACACCGCTCCCTCCGATCTCTCTCGCTCCCTCGATGCGCCGCCGTCTCTCTCTTCTCTCGCCTCCCTTTCCAGCTCACGCCCTGGCTGCTGTAGCCATCCCTCCGTGACGCAAGCCCCGTCAACAAGCACCCCGAGGTCAAACTCGCGCCGCAACTTTTCCCCGCGTTTCGCGCTCTCACAGCTCGCCGCCGGCCACCTCATCGTCGTCCATGTGTCGGGCACCACGAATCGCCGCCGTTCGACCTGCGGCGCCGACCTGACGCAACTCCATGTGCCGTCGCCCTCCTTGACTTCGCGCGGACCAAGGAGATAAGGTCGCCTGCCACCGCCGCAACTCTTGACCGGAGCGACTTCACGGCGAAGGAATCGCTCCCTCGGCCTCTCTCTCTTCGCCTATAAAAATGGAAGCGCAACACTCCTCTCTCCTTTTCCCAACTCGCCTCTCCTCACTTGACTCGCCACCGAGCTCCAATTTTCTCCTCCCCTCTTCTTCCTCACCGCCGGCCGCCGCCAAATCCGCCTCCGCAACGAGCCCCGTGTCCCCGCAACCCTCCACTAAGCTCCGCGACGCTGCGCTGTCCCTCTGGGACCCCTCCTCTTCGAGCTCGCCGCCCGGAGACCCGCTCCCGTCGAGCGCCGCCTCCGCAAGCTGCTCCTCAGCGTCGCCAGCTTCCTCCGCCGCTCCCCGTCTTCGCGCGACCGCCTAGGTGAACTCTCCACTCCCTCCTCTCACTCCCGGTCCAGATCTCGTCGAGGATGAGCCACCGGAGCGCCGTCTCGGCCTTCTCCGGCGATCCTCCGCCGCCTCCCTCGCCGCCAGTCTCCGCCGACCGCCGCGCGCCGCTCTCCCTTGTTCCCCACCGTCCATCCTCAAATCGACGCCCCAGATCGCTCGGTCCACCGTGAGCGTGCTGTGGACCCGGTCCACGACTCCCGTGGACTCGGTCCATGGAATTTCAATAGGAAAATAAATCCAAAAATCCCAGGAAATTCCGGCCCCTGTACATTTTACAGATAAGCCCCTCTAATTTATTCTATTTCTGTTTAGGTCCTGCCTTGTTACACAAACACCCCATACTTTTCCATAATTACCTTTTAGTCCCTATCTTTTTACAACAAGGCCCTTCAACTTTTTAATAATTACAGATAGGTCCCTAGAACTTTACTGTTCTTACAGATGAGCCCCTAGAATCTTTTCTATAATCACAAATAAACCCCTAGAATCTTTAAACCCCATATCTTCTCCATCCTAGCTCCGTTTTGAGCGGTTCTTGCGCTCACGCGTTCGTAGCAACGCGTAGTACCTTTTGGTACTGCTTTAGAGCACACCAGATCTATAAATCATTCACACCCTAAAGTTTCCTCTCACTGATAAATCCTATCTCGACAAATCATTCTTCGCTGATCTCGCATAGCGCAACTGTTCTTCCACCTGTAGTGTTGAACCTAACCCCTCTGGTTGAACCATTCCACCTCTTCTCGTCGTTACCGTCCTACCTCAAGTATAGTAACCTCTTTTTATCACGACCTAGCTTCAACCCTAGCCTAGCATAGTTATCGCTTAATCAAACCTAATCCAATGTTGTCCTCGCCATTTATCTAGTTTATTGATTTATACCTCTTTTATTTGATGTCAGTTATTTTTAGAATTTATTGGTATTTCATTCGCTGTTATTTGAGGTTATCCTCTCATCATTTATTTAATTACTTTGTAAATGCATGTCATGACTTCAGCATGTAGCTTTGCACCATCATGCATTAAATCTTATGCAAATCTTTATCTTTTAAATAAACAACATCTTTAATCTAGTAGGATCATCTGTTGATAAAATAAAGTTTATTTGCTAAATAATTCTGTAACATATTGCATGTTGCATACAGCATTGCATGCATAAGTATAAGCTGCACAAGTACTTTAATATATGCATGTAACCATAATAGATTTAAATGAATAACTTTAGTTATGCTAATAAACTCATCAATGCTTGCAAATAAAATATAATCTTTAAACAATAGGTGTGTAACCCATACTGCATGCATGCATGTCTAAATGTATATACATATCTGCATTCGCATATCCTCTCTTCAAAACTACTCATGTTCTTTAATAAGAAATAACTCAGAGTTTATATAATAGATGTGCACGCAATCACCATCAATGCAGCATGTGCATCTCATCATCCTCACTCTAAGGCTTCAGTAAATAGAGTTTCATGCCAAACCCTGCACCTTTTCTCTTTTAAGAGAACTTAGATAATTAATAGCTTGTCTAGGTGAATATGGCCCTCATAAGGCCATGAATAAAACTTGCAGTAAATAATCTTTCATAAATAAATATGCATTGCATAACATAGCCATTTTTCTTGGAGTTTTATCGATTCTTATTGGAGTTAAGTGGATCTTATTCGGCTCTTTTCGTTCTTTGCGGTAGTTTGTTTATACGGTATGTTTTTATGCGCTAGCTTACGTGAGGTCCGAGGAAGAGCCAGGAGAATTCAAGGAAGATCTAGAAGATCCAAGCTTCGAGGACGAGTTGAAGATACAAGCTTAAGAGGAGGACTCGAAGACATCAACTTCGACAGAAGATTTGAAGATCCAGAATTGAAAGATTAGGATAGCGTTCTTTCAGGCAAGCTCTACTTCTCCTTGATCATGATTGAACCTACTGATTTCGCAAAGCACCTATAGGGCCTGTTCTCGTACTATGCATTACTTGTTATTTTACTACTTGAGTAGCTATGGTCCTACTTGCTTATTGATATTGATGTCTGTTACTTAGGCGTTAATATCAGAATCCTTGTTTACCCTTGTTCACTTGTCACCTTGATAACCTTAGGATAGTTCCATCATTTCTATGATGGCACGTTCACCTTGCTTCTAGAACTGCTTAGGACCCCGCAATGTTTCTACATTGCCACACCTTACTCACTCATATACTTTTACAAATGTGTGAAATGAGTTTGGTGGTGTGCGTAATATTGGGATGGGAGTAGCACAACTGTGTTAGGTGATGATGTTGGTGACGGTGACGGGATGGGTTGGATTGCGGGCAAGGCCATTAGTAAGTGATTGATGGCATATGGATTGTGTGATAGTCCCCTAGTGTGGGAGACATGGTGCTTGCCCGGCCACATAAGGACCGGTTCATTCAACCTTTAACAAGATGATTCTCGTACTAACCACGGAACCTGTATGGGAAGGACTTACCCTACCTTCTTGGTACTCTTACATTGTCCATTGGAGGCCAGTAGAGGCAACGGAAGCTCAGGAGCAAACCCGGGAAACGTACCCGTGGTTCGGTTGCGGAATCCTATCGTTTGTCGGGGAACCCGTTGTAGGTCACGGGAATGCCGCCTGTCCCAGTGTTTGTCACAGGATCCTGTAAATTATTACAGGAGCACGACGTACCTGTTATAGGTGTTGTGCCGTAGTGTGACATATCAAGTCACAGGCCCCTGAGTGAGATTCCGTGGTGGACTTGTGAGATTACTCGGAGAAGATGGACTAAGCGTTATGTTACTCTCCGATCAAGAGTGCATAGCCCGTGGGAAAAGATGTACAACCTCTGCAGGGCGTAAAATTCATCCGGATGGACGTTGTCACGGCATATGACGCATCTTTGTTGAGTTCGATATGATTAGCCACCTCTCATTCCTGAAGTGTGAGTGAGCAGTAGTCTGCTCGTGTTTTGGAAGTGATGGCAAGTGTGCCGGGTCGGTATAACCAATTGAGGTCAGAAGGCCCAACTAAAACTTGGGAACTGGCGGGAATGCTTCATACTCCCCCAGGGCCAACCAACTAAAATATTGACAGTTACTTCTCTGTTTTATCTAAGAATTCCTTCACTTGCTTTAGTGAACCTTGCATAAAATCTGCTTGCTGCAAATGAACCATACAGCCTATTCCTTGCTAAGACCAAATATGCATATATATATACCCTTGTGTAGTGTAGGGCTTGTTGAGTACCCTATGTACTCACGTGTTTGCAATTGTTGGTTTAGTAGGAGAAGACTTCGTAGAGAACGACGACGATTGGGGTTTCCGGTTCTGCTTCTCAAGTTTGCTTGTGGCATTGGGCCAAGGTTTCCGCTGTCTGCTTCACCGTTAGTTGTTGGATGGACTTGGATAGTTTTGAATCCTTGTCGTACCGCCACTAAGGGTCTTATATCAGGTATCTTACTTATTTATCTATTCGAAGTATGCTTTTGATTATCATATCTGTGTTCTTGTGCGTATCAGCTACTGATCCAGGGACTGATACAGGATGCACAGTAGATTCCAGAAATGGGGTCTGACAGAGTGGTATCAGAGCATTACTTGACCGTAGAACGAAAACCTAGGATTTGTCGCGTTCGAAAATGACTATTTTCAAAACTAGTTACAAAACCTTCCATAGTACCTTTTCCCCATCTTTTCAAAATCTTCTGTTCCTCTCCTGACCAACCGCAGAAGTCACTTCTCAACTCGCCATGTCTGCACAGGCACGTTCAACCCAATGGATGACCCCGACTACGAGACTATAGAGGTGGAGAACACATTATACCAGGTTTACTGCAAACTATATGTGGCTCCCAAAAGAAAGAATAAGGGAAATGCCGCTATGGGCGCCAAGAGGACATGTTTCAATTGCCGCAGCCCCGAACATAAGTTCGCTGATTGTCCCTTCTACAAACCAATCAAGGAAGCAGGAACTGCAGAGACTAATATGATAAATGAGGACTCACAGATCTCAGCACCATCTACTGAGACTGAATCTTCAGTAAAAGAAAAGCATCAAGAGCAAGGAGTTGGAATAACATGGATGATGCATACATGATGTCACATTCTATCATCGCAAGTATACTTAAAAGGTTGGACAATTTGGAAGGAGCACGGATGGATCAAGAAAACGATAAAAGTTACAAGATTCAGCCATGGGAAACAAAAGGACAAAAGTGAAGATCCCCAGAAACAAGAATGTAAATTTGAGATCTCAACCCTAGATGAACGCAATGACCATGGTTACATATGCCTGTATAACTCTCAACATCAAGTCAACGAAGCACCTCCACATGCAACAGGGTTTTTCTTTATCCGACTAAGTCATATGACCCTCTCAATTTCTTTTGGTCAACGGACTAATAGTCGAGTTCTGAGGACAATCAAAGATCGATAGTCGACATACCCGTAAGCCTTAAAGCTTCGTCACCAGTACGCTCACACATGAGACCACAACAGATAAATCACGTTGTTTGTGTGATTCGATGATTTTGTTGATTTTGCTTCTTTATTCTTCTATGATGTGTGCTTTTAATCGAACTAAATAGAAAATAACAATAACAACAGTAAAATAGCTAGAATCGTAGCTTAACAACAGCTTAAGGCCAAGACCCTTCCCTAACCTCTGCCTAAACCTCTTTTGGTGGAAACAGGATGCCGCCAAAGAAGCCCGTCCGAGTGCAACCTTGCCAACAACAGCAAGCAAGCAATAGAAGACCCTCCGCAGACCGTAGCGAAGAACCTGAGGTTGCTCATCTCAGCGAAGAAGAGTACCAAGAGAGCGACAATGACAACCAGAATTTTAATGAGATGTCTCAAGCATCACCCCCGTTGGTCAACCTCACAGAAATAATGGCCAAGCAGACTCAACTCTTGGAAATAATATCTCGAGAACAACAGAACAATCCTGGAATCATTTCTAAGATAACAGAATTTATGAAGCTCAGGCCACCTGTCTATGACAATACAGAAGATGACCCATTGGCAGCTGACGACTGGCTCAGGAACATCAATAAGAAGCTTAATGTCGTCAATGCCAATGATCAAGAGAAAGTGATGTTAGCGACACATCAGCTGGTTGGCGTAGCGGCAGAATGGTGGGACAACTATCATGAAGCCGCAACAGAACCTGACACCATCAAGTGGGATGAATTCCAGCAAGCCTTTCGTGAGTACCATGTCCCCACAGCAATCATGGATATGAAAGCAGATGAATTCCGTACCCTTACACAAGGAACTATGTCAGTGCATGAATACCTCAGGAAGTTTATGAAGCTGGCTCGGTATGCACCAGATGAGGTCAGCACGGATAAGAAGAAGCAAGACCATTTCAGAAAAGGTCTCAACCATAACCTAAGGGTACATCTGGTCACTCACATCTATCCGAATTTCAGTACACTGATGAATCGAGCCATGTTACTCGAAGAAACACTGACAGATCAAGGAAATAACAAAAGCCATGAGATCCAGTCAGGTGAGCCGAAAGAGATATGTGAAGTGCATGAGTGGAAATCTCCCCAAAAGCAAGAAAATCGAGAGAAGAAGAAACAGAAGAAGAAGAATAAAAAGAAAAAGAAGAAGAACAAGCTAAGCGTGAGGCCTTCTGGTTTTAAAAGGCAGGACACTCAAAGGCAAGGCAGTGAAGACAAACCACAGGAAAAGAAAGTACTAGGGGCAAAACGGAAGTGCTACTTGTGCCGGAATCGTGGGCACCTCGCAGCAGATTGCCCTGGAACAATCACATATGGAGACAACGAGTAACAACCTCGTTGAAGCGCAAATCTACCGTACCCTGAGTTTGGACATCATGGAGTAAGGAACTTTATATAAGCGCACTGTAAGAGCACTATAATATAAGCAGCCTTTTGTACCCTGTACTTTGGAATATCAATAAAGTATGGTATCCAGAATTGTTGAGAATTTCAAGGAATATAGTGATGGGTTAAATGATCTGTTAATCTTAGACAAAAATAGGCTTCAAGCCACATCAATGGAGATGTAAAAGTCTTAGTACACCGACCCTTGAGGATAATTTGGAAATAAAGGCATTTGGATAAAGTGACCCATGGAATAATAAGAAAAGCCTAAAATCTTTGGATAAGATAAGCAGAGCAACAATGGGATGTTATCTTTGGTACCCCGAGTTAAATCCTTTTAAGTGGGGTAGGACCCCATACCACCTTGAAGAAAGGACCTCCGCTACATTGGTCTGTAGTACCCAAGACCACAAAAAGAGAAAGAATCTTTTATCGAAGCTCGCAGTATAAAGAAATCTCTGACAAAAGTTTTGGTGTTACCACAAGTCAAGTAGCAAGACGCAAGACAAGTTCTGCACCATCCAGAAGATCGTTCGAATCTCGAGGACGAGATTCCTTTTAAGTGGGGTAGATCTGTAACAGCCCAAATTTCAAATCAAAAGTAAAATGGAATAAAAATCACTCCGATTTTGAATTTTTGTTTATTTCTTTCCTCCTCATCAAATTTTAGAAATAAAACTAACATAAGTAATTCAAACTTAGTTGAATCTGAAATTTTTCAAAATATAAAATCTATGCTCAAGTGTTTGTTTACATTTAATATTTACTAAAAGTTTGAACTTTGGAATTTACAACAAATTAAAATTTATTTGCTAAGCCCTAGCAAATTCATGTTGAATTTAAATTTTGAATTTAAATTTGCATAACTATCATCATATGCATTTTGGATTTGCTGGATTATTTGGAGTGTTTCTGAAGTTAAGTTCCTTTCCAAATTTGAATTCCATTCAATTTGAATCCTCAAGTCCCATAAAAGAATAAACCTATTATCCCTTCCCTAAATCACTTTGGGCCCGAATCCTCTTATCTTTCAGCTCAGCCGGCCCTCTTCCCTTCCTCCTCTCTTTTCTTTTCTCCTCTTGCCGGCCCAGCCCACATTCCCTTCTCCTCTCTCTTTCCCGCTGAGTGGGCCGCGCCCTTCCTTCTTCCCTCTGGCCTGCTACGGCCCAATGCAGCCCGGCCCATGTCGCCGTCATCTCCTTCCTCCAGCACACCGCTCCCTCTCGATCTCTCTCGCTCCCTCTCGATGCGCCGCCGTCTCTCTCTTCTCTCGCCTCCCTTTCCAGCTCACGCCCTGGCTGCTGTAGCCATCCCTCCGTGACGCAAGCCCCGTCAACAAGCACCCCGAGGTCAAACTCGCGCCGCAACTTTTCCCGCGTTTCGCGCTCTCACAGCTCGCCGCCGGCCACCTCATCGTCGTCCATGTGTCGGGCACCACGAATCGCCGCCGTTCGACCTGCGGCGCCGACCTGACGCAACTCCATGTGCCGTCGCCCTCCTTGACTTCGCGCGGACCAAGGAGATAAGGTCGCCTGCCACCGCCGCAACTCTTGACCGGAGCGACTTCACGGCGAAGGAATCGCTCCCTCGGCCTCTCTCTCTTCGGCCTATAAAAATGGAAGCGCAACACTCCTCTCTCCCTTTCCCAACTCGCCTCTCCTCACCTGGCTCGCCACCGAGCTCCAATTTCTCTCCTCCCCTCTTCTTCCTCACCGCCGGCCGCCGCCAAATCCGCCTCCGCAGCAAGCCCCGCGTCCCGGCGACCCTCCACCGAGCTCCGCGACGCCGCGCTGTCCCTCTGGGACCGCTCCTCTTCGAGCTCCGCCGCCCGGAGACCCGCTCCCGTCGAGCGCCGCCTCCGCAAGCTGCTCCTCAGCGTCGCCAGCTTCCTCCGCCGCTCCCCGCCTTCGCGCGACCGCCTAGGTGAACTCCCCACTCCCTCCTCTCACTCCCGGTCCAGATCTCGTCAAGGATAAGCCACCGGAGCGCCGTCTCGGCCTTCTCCGGCGATCCTCCGCCGCCTCCCGCGCCGCCAGTCGCCGCCGACCGCCGCGCGCCGCTCTCCCTTGTTCCCCACCGTCCATCTTCAAATCGACGCCCCAGATCGCTCGGTCCACCGTGAGCGTGCTGTGGACCCGGTCCACGACTCCCGTGGACTCGGTCCATGGAATTTCAATAGGAAAATAAATCCAAAAATCCCAGGAAATTCCGGCCCCTGTACATTTTACAGATAAGCCCCTCTAATTTATTCTATTTCTGTTTAGGTCCTGCCTTGTTACACAAACACCCCCATACTTTTCCATAATTACCTTTTAGTCCCTATCTTTTTACAACAAGGCCCCTCAACTTTTTAATAATTACAGATAGGTCCCTAGAACTTTACTGTTCTTACAGATGAGCCCCTAGAATCTTTTCTATAATCACAAATAAACCCCTAGAATCTTTAAACGCCCGTATCTTCTCCATCCTAGCTCCGTTTTGAGCGGTTCTTGCGCTCACGCGTTCGTAGCAACGCGTAGTACCTTTTGGTACTGCTTTTAGAGCACCACACCAGATCTATAAATCATTCACACCCTAAAGTTTCCCTCTCACCCGATAAATCCTATCTCGACAAATCATTCTTCGCTGATCTCGCATAGCGCAACTGTTCTTCCACCTGTTAGTGTTGAACCTAACCCCTCTGGTTGAACCATTCCACCTCTTCTCGTCGTACCGTCCTACCTCAAGTATAGTAACCTCTTTTTATCACGACCTAGCTTCAACCCTAGCCTAGCTAGTTATCGCTTAATCAAACCTAATCCAATGTTGTCCTCGCCATTTATCTAGTTTATTGATTTATCTACCTCTTTTATTTGATGTCAGTTATTTTTAGAATTTTATTGGTATTTCATTCGCTGTTATTTGAGGTTATCCTCTCATCATTTATTTAATTACTTTGTAAATGCATGTCATGACTTCAGCATGTAGCTTTGCACCATCATGCATTAAATCTTATGCAAATCTTTATCTTTTTAAATAAACAACATCTTTAATCTAGTAGGATCATCTGTTGATAAAATAAAGTTTATTTGCTAAATAATTCTGTAACATATTGCATGTTGCATACAGCATTGCATGCATAAGTATAAGCTGCACAAGTACTTTAATATATGCATGTAACCATAATAGATTTAAATGAATAACTTTAGTTATGCTAATAAACTCATCAATGCTTGCAAATAAAATATAATCTTTAAACAATAGGTTGTGTAACCCATACTGCATGCATGCATGTCTAAATGTATATACATATCTGCATTCGCATATCCTCTCTTCAAAACTACTCATGTTCTTTAATAAGAAATAACTCAGAGTTTATATAATAGATGTGCACGCAATCACCATCAATGCAGCATGTGCATCTCATCATCCTCACTCTAAGGCTTCAGTAAATAGAGTTTCATGCCAAACCCTGCATCTTTTCTCTTTTAAGAGAACTTAGATAATTAATAGCTTGTCTAGGTGAATATGGCCCTCATAAGGCCATGAATAAAACTTGCAGTAAATAATCTTTCATAAATAAATATGCATTGCATAAACATAGCCATTTTTCTTGGAGTTTTATCGATTCTTATTGGAGTTAATTGGATCTTATTCGGCTCTTTTTCGTTCTTTGCGGTAGTTTGTTTATACGGTATGTTTTTATGCGCTAGCTTACGTGAGGTCCGAGGAAGAGCCAGGAGAATTCAAGGAAGATCTAGAAGATCCAAGCTTCGAGGACGAGTTGAAGATACAAGCTTAAGAGGAGGACTCGAAGACATCAACTTCGACAGAAGATTTGAAGATCCAGAATTGAAAGATTAGGATAGCGTTCTTTCAGGCAAGCTCTACTTCTCCTTGATCATGATTGAACCTATTATTTTCGCAATGCACCTATAAGGCCTGTTCTCGTACTATGCATTACTTGTTATTTTACTACTTGAGTAGCTATGGTCCTACTTGCTTATTGATATTGATGTCTGTTACTTAGGCGTTAATATCAGAATCCTTGTTTACCCTTGTTCACCTGTCACCTTGATAACCTTAGGATAGTTCCATCATTTCTATGATGGCACGTTCACCTTGCTTCTAGAACTGCTTAGGACCCCGCAATGTTTCTACATTGCCACACCTTACTCACTCATATACTTTTACAAATGTGTGAAATGAGTTTGGTGGTGTGCGTAATATTGGGATTGGGAGTAGCACAACTGTGTTAGGTGATGATGTTGGTGACGGTGACGGGATGGGTTGGATTGCGGGCAAGGCCATTAGTAAGTGATTGATGGCATAATGGATTGTGTGATAGTCCCCTAGTGTGGGAGACATGGTGCTTGCCCGGCCACATAAGGACCGGTTCATTCAACCTTTAACAAGATGATTCTCGTACTACCACGGAACCTGTATGGGAAGGACTTACCCTACCTTCTTGGTACTCTTACATTGTCCATTTGGAGGCCAGTAGAGGCAACGGAAGCTCAGGAGCAAACCCGGGAAACGTACCCGTGGTTCGGTTGCGGAATCCTATCGTTTGTCGGGGAACCCGTTGTAGGTCACGGGAATGCCGCCTGTCCCAGTGTTTGTCACAGGATCCTGTAAATTATTACAGGAGCACGACGTACCTGTTATAGGTGTTGTGCCGTAGTGTGACATATCAAGTCACAGGCCCCTGAGTGAGATTCCGTGGTGGACTTGTGAGATTACTCGGAGAAGATGGACTAAGCGTTATGTTACTCTCCGATCAAGAGTGCATAGCCCGTGGGAAAAGATGTACAACCTCTGCAGGGCGTAAAATTCATCCGGATGGACGTTGTCACGGCATATGACGCATCTTTGTTGAGTTCGATATGATTAGCCACCTCTCATTCCTTGAAGTGTGAGTGAGCAGTAGTCTGCTCGTGTTTTGGAAGTGATGGCAAGTGTGCCGGGTCGGTATAACCAATTCAGGTCAGAAGGCCCAACTAAAACTTGGGAACTGGCGGGAATGCTTCATACTCCCCCAGGGCCAACCAACTAAAATATTGACAGTTACTTCTCTGTTTTATCTAAGAATTCCTTCACTTGCTTTAGTGAACCTTGCATAAAATCTGCTTGCTGCAAATGAACCATACAGCCTATTCCTTGCTAAGACCAAATATGCATATATATATACCCTTGTGTAGTGTAGGGCTTGTTGAGTACCCTATGTACTCACGTGTTTGCAATTGTTGTTTAGTAGGAGAAGACTTCGTAGAGAACGACGACGATTGGGGTTTCCGGTTCTGCTTCTCAAGTTTGCTTGTGGCATTGGGCCAAGGTTTCCGCTGTCTGCTTCACCGTTAGTTGGTTGGATGGACTTGGATAGTTTTGAATCCTTGTCGTACCGCCACTAAGGTCTTATATCAGGTATCTTACTTATTTACCTATTCGAAGTATGCTTTTGATTATCATATCTGTGTTCTTGTGCGTATCAGCTACTGATCCAGGGACTGATACAGGATGCACAGTAGATTCCAGAAATAGGGTCTGACAGGACAACTCCCTTGCTTCATGATCTTTTGGATCCTCCTTTCTCTTGCGCCTCTGAAGTCCGACGTTGGAAAATTCTGAAGGAGCTATATAGCAGCTATCTAAACTAGTGCTAGCAACGAAAGGCTAAGGCATGGAACTGAAAGTCTGCTGAACCTAAAACGCTGCAATGGTCACCTGCCGTGATGGAAATGCTGGTGACTAAATGCAAGCACTTGGGTTTCTTAAACGAAGTCACTTTTCCTGTTACCAGCCATTTAGAGCAATTAAACATACTATGCAAGTCTCGTCCAAATGGCATTTTTTTCTTGGGATAGGAACTCAGAATCAAATAAGCAGCACGGAATTGCATGATGGGCTGGACCTCGCCTTAGGCCAGGTAGGCTGGCTATGACAATAAGACATGTAGAGTAATACATTAACAGGACTGGATTCAAACTCCTGACGACCACATTCCATATAACTAAAGTTTTCAGTAGGACGTTCGTCCAATTGTTTCCATCATTTCCACTTCATCATTCTCGCGGTCTCGCGGTGATAATTTTAATCCTTGTAATACAATTTTTATTTATCTGCAGTATACAAATTTCACTGTCAAGTACGTGAGTGCAAAAAGATGTGTTCACCAGAAGAAATATGTTCCAACAAAACATCCAAATAAAGATCTATTTTCTCACATTTTGAGGTACCTGCGCAATCTCTTGCGAAGCATCTTATCACGCACATAGAAACCGAACTCGTCTATGCTATCAAGGCCGAAAGAAGGATCATAGTAATCAGAATGGTCATCAGAGTCCCAGATTTTCCAAATGTATTCAATCATCAGGCAGGTAGAACATTCACCTTTGTTGCTGCCGTCAACCTCAAGCTCCTCACGGTCAGGTTCCGTGGAATAAAAGTTTTTATTAATTAGTTCGGCCATCAGTCTCTTGGTGTTGCGGTGGTAGTTTTTTGCCTTTTTTCTGAGAATGATCGGGGAGAACGTATCTGCTCCCGGGGCATTTTTCATTATGATAGTTCGGCAGTTGCGTATGTCAAGGCCCTCAGGGTTAAATTTGTAAGAACCATAGTCGTCAAACCTAGCAAGTAGTTTGGCTGTCAGTTTCTTGGTTGGGATCCGCCACCTCGGATACTTATCTCCCCCAAGGGCATTCTTCACGACGATATTCCGGCAACGGAGTATGTCCTTAGCCTCAAGGTTGGGGCACTTCTCAAGGATGGACCTCAGCCCTTGAGTGGTGAGGTCTTTGCGGTAGAGCTCCAGGGAGCGCAGCTCATGCACTGTCGTAATCACCATTTCTTCCTTGTCATTCTCCTTGGAAGTGCTCCAGTGCCTCCGGCAACTTCCGTCTTCAATATGTCGTCGAAAATGGGATGCACATGTTGAACACTCGATAGTAGGCCTCGGCTCTGACTCGGAGTAGAAATAATCCTCGGCACGAAGGTCATACACGAGCAGCTTCATGGTCTTGATCCGAGCACACTTAGCTCGCAGGGTGTTGTCCATGACAATATTGCGGCATTTTTGTATGTCGAGAGACTCCAGATGAGGGCAGTTCTCGAGGATGGCCTCTAGTCCTTGGTTAGTGAGGTCGTTGTAGACGAGCTGCAAGGTACGAAGCTCATGCATTGTCGCGATTGCCATGGCTTCCCTGTCATCTAAGTTTATTGGACAGCAACAACAAACAATGTAGGATGAGTGAACAAGTCTCAAGTGCTTCAGCCGTGGGCACGCCATGGCAACATCTTTCAACGCCTCTCTGGTATCGACCCCCGAATACTTTGAAACCTCGAGCTCCTCAAGAAGAGGGAACCTCTTTACGGCCTCTACAAATATTTCATGCGAGACTTCACGGGACCAGATGAGAATAAGGCTCTTTAGCAACGGAGCACTGCACGTCAAGAAAGTGTTCTCTCCGGTCAGTATTCATTTGCGTTTGCCCAGTGATTAGTTGAATAATCTTGTTCTAAAATACATAATGAGCAATCACAATGAGTACATGACAGCATGAAAACATAAGGGGGCTACTGAGGAAACAGCATCTTGCTGCAGATCGAGTAAACCCACAGATTTTCTTTCAGGTACTATATTATGTATAACAGAGTCATCAAATACATAAACCATTATTAGGGTACGTACAGTAGAGTCATCAAATAAGAAGGTAATTTGCCAATTAAAATTAAAAAAAAAGGGCAGGAATCTCACCGGTCAGCGAGGATGCAGAGGATGTTGTCATCCACGCCACGGCCTTCTCCCCAGAACGCTTCGCACTGCCCTTTGCTGTACAGCACGGCGTCGGCCGCAATCCCGCCAAGGTCAGCAAGACCCCGCTCGGCGAGCTCGTCGTGTCCGCGCATGTCGATGCGGCGCCAGAGCTCGGGCACGCCGCGCGCGGCGCGCCGCCAGGAGCGGCAAACCTTGTCGGCGCACAAACATGATCTCGACGGGATTGAGCTTATGGAAGATGGACGAGATGAGCCCTGGCGGCAGCCGCGACCAGTCCCGCGTCGGCAGGGAGCGGAAAACTGAGAGGGGGAGCGTCACCGATTCCAGCGGCCGCTGGTTACGACGACGCCGGCGACGGCAACGAGGAAGCGCCGCGGCCTCCGCCGCTGCCAGAATAGTCAACGAGGCATCCTTCCTGTGATTGATTTGGTTATGGACGGTTGCGTTCCGACTGTAATTTTCCTTTATTATATGTAAATAGAAATAAGGCGGTATATGCTGGTAGGATTAATTAGGACGGAGGCACTTGTCTCTCTGCGTGTGTTTTGAAACCTATTCAGACTCCAGTAGCATGGAGCGTGGCAACCATTGAACTTATTGATGATGCCGACACAGGGAGACGACAATGTTAAACTCAATCGCCTCACAGGACTCCGGTGATAGGTTAACATCAGGATATCCATGCAAATTGGTTAACATATGTCTCCTGCAGTTCTTGATACCTCTAAGAAAACATAAAGAGGAAAAAAAAGTATGTCAACATATGACAAATTGACAATGCCTATGCGAATGATAAATTTCATAAGACGATGAACTATTGAATTCTAAGAAACAAGGCCAGGCGTGACGAGCCCATGCATCTTACGATCGAGATTTGGATATCATTGCTTCAGAAAAACTAGCAAGAGGCCCCCGGAACCCAGAGGCAACATACGTCCCATAGAAACATCTATATCAACATCATTTTCAGGTACCTACGCAACCTCTTGCCAAGCATCCTATCCTGGACTTGAAAATCCGTCTCGTCATGGCTATCGAAGCCATAAGAAGGATCATAGTAGTCGTCATACCGGTCAAGGTTGAAATCGTCCCAACGATGAGCCAAGTATTCAAACATGAGACAAGTAGAACATTCTGTACAGCTGCTGGTTTCAAACTCCTCACGACCACATTCCCCATTATAACTAGAGTTGTCAATAGGTTGTTCGTCCTTCGGTTTCCATCTTCCCCGCTTCATCATGCTCTCGGTCTGTTGGTGATAGCTCTTAATCCTCTTTCTGAGAGTCTTCCTGTCGGCTGTAATAAAGCGTGTGTCCGTGATGATACTGCAGCAGTCCCTCATGACCTTGGCCTTGGGATTCAGTATGTTATAGTCGAAGCAAACGCAGGTCCTCAGTACTTGGGTGGTCAGTTTTTTAGTTTGTATCTGGGCGCACTCATCTGCATGCTATGGTATATGCCTAGAGACTCCAGCACGCTCCTCCTGGCTGACGTGGCTAGGGCGTTTTCCACAAGGATATTTCGGCAGTTGCGTGCATCCCCGGACTCCAGATGGGGGCACTTGGCAAGAATGGCCATCAATCCTTGAGTGGTGAGGTCATTGTGGTAGAGCTGCCGCGAACGTAGTTCGCGTACAGCGACGACCACCATGGCTTCTTGGCAACGATCTCAAAAGATCTTCCCAGCTTCTGGTACCTTCTTCTTCGTTACCTTCCAAGTAACTGTGACGCGTAGAACATTCGCTGATCGGGCATGGGAGCTCACTGTCCTCGAAATAATCATCAGCATCACGTTCACGCAAAAGTAGGCTCACGGAATTGATCCGAGCACATTTAGCGCGCAGAGTGTCATTCATGATGATATGACCGCATCCGCGTATGTCAAGAGACTCTAGATGAGGACAATTGTCCAGGATGGCAGCTAGTTCTTTGTTAGTGAGTTCACTACAGACGAGCTGCAAGGAACGTATCTTATGCGTTGGTGCCATTCCAGTAGTTTCACCGTCATTGCTATCGTCTTCACTGTTATTTGTATAGTCATGAACTTCACTGTGGACTATATCACGATAGTCAATAGGGTAGAAATAAGTAGAGGGGTGGCAGAGTTTCAGGTGCTTCAGCTGTGGGCAGGCCAAGGCAACATCCTCCAACGAGACCGTCCAACACTTTGTAAGCTCAAGCTCTTCAAGCAAAGGGAACCTCTTGATGGCCTCCAGGAGTCAATGACGCGAGACTTGACGGCATGAGACGAGGATAAGGCTTTTTAGCAACGGCGCCCTGCACGCACAAATAAATATAGTCACCTTAAGGAAGAGCAGCATAATTATCTACATTATTTAAAAAAATATACCATTGCTATATATGTATGCATGCCCAATTATTACTTCTAGTATGTTCACATACTCATGCTTCTAAAATACTCACTAGAGCTCTTGTTTTTTTAGTGTATAGTGATATATACCATATTTACTGACGCATAAATACGCACGGATACATCACTCTCAAATCACATGTAGTAGAACATGAATGTTAGGGGGGCTGCGGAAGAAACAACAGATTTTGGCATCAGAGATAAGTAGTTGTCTTTCAGGTATTTTTCATTATTGTCATGTCTTCTCATATCCCGCGCGGCTTGATTTTGAATGGGAATACAGAAGCTAGTTGCAAAATGCATGTAGAATAGAGTCGTCGAATTATATGGAGATGGACAAAGAAACGTACGCAAAAGTAATGTTAAGGTGAGGTAATCTGCCAATTCAAAAAGTCCAAATCGGAAGGGACCTTAACTGGTGAGAAAGGACGCGGAGCAAGTAGTGGTCGACGGCGCGGCCTTCTCACCTGAACGCCTCGCACCGCCCTTGGCTGTACCATACGGCGTCGTCCGCCATCTCGCCGATGTCAGCCAGCTCCCGGCCGGCGAGTTCCTCATGGGGGCGTACGTGGATGCGGCGCCAGAGCTCGGGCTCCACGCGCGCGGCCCGGCGCCATGAGCGGCACACCTTGTCGGCGCACAGCATGATGTCGACGAGGTCGAGCCTGTGGAAGATGGAGAAGATGACCCCCGGCGGAAGCGCCGCCCAGTCCCGCGTCGTCGGCAGGTAGCGAAACTCCGAAACGTGGAGCGTCACCGACGCCGGCGATCGCTGCTGACGATGTGGACGGGCCGCCTTCGACGCCGTTGCCAGGCGAGCCACCGAGGTCCTCGCGTGGTGTTGAGTTGGTTCTGGTGATCGATCGGTCGTGTGATCCGATTGGTATGTAGTGACGGTAAATGACGACGGTTCTAGTTTTGATTTGTCTAGAATTGTCTGTTTTCTATGGGACGGCAGGTCTTGGCCTTGTCTCCCTCGAAACCTAACCAAAGTCCAACTCGTTTCCCTCTTTGATGAAACAAAGGAAAAATATTCGGCAATCTCCCAAGCAGTGCACGTCAAAAATCTGCCTCTTCACAGCAGACATCCTCCAACATGTTGCCTGTCAATATTTTGGGCATCCGCTTAATACCCACAGATCTTTTCATCATGTTGCCTGCCAACATATTACAATGGATCACAAATTTCTTGAGATAAACAGTTGAGCTCTCAGAGAGATCAAAAACAAAGACTCTGAATAGATCTTCCAGCACCAAAGTATATGCTAAGAGCAACTCCAGCAGAAGCCCCTAAATCAGAGCCCCTACATGACATCTAGGGGCCGGCCCCTACAATTAAGCCCCTACATTTTGGTTCCAACTCCAGCAACACCTCCTAAATCTGAGCCCCTACATCTTTTTCTCTCTATTTTTACTCATTTGACATCTATTTCTCATATTTGGCAGCACACACATTCAAACTTAAATCTTTCTAAAAAATACGAATGACACATATTTTAAGTCATGAATTCAAATTCAACAATTCAAATTCAGATGCAAATTCAAATTTTGAAACATAGAAATAGTACCAAATATCATGCAGACAACATAAATGGTTCAACCTAACATAAATACATGATACATAGATCATGCAAAGGATCAAATTGGACTAAATCCTCCACCAAAGCCACTCAAACTGGGATCCCCGCCATCAAAGTCACCTTCATAGTACCTGATCCTGCACCATTGAGAGCAGCCGCCCGTGCCCTTGCAGCAGCCGCCTTTGCAGCTGCAGCAGCCGCCTTTTCTGCCCTGCATGACAAAATATATGTCCGTTGATCCTCGGACATCGTGGACACATCACAGAACATGATTTTCTTGTCTTCTTCCCACAGCTGTTGGCGTTCCTTAAGCAAAAGCTTGCGCTCCTCAAGCATCAAGGTCTTGTTCCATCTCTCTTCCTTCATCTGTTGCTCCTTCTCCTTCATATGTTGCTCTTTCTCCTTCATCATATGCTCCTTTTCCTTGATGTCAAGCAATGAAAGCATCACACCCTTGTACTGACCCTCCCCTCCATTCTTCATCTGCTCCTTGGCTTGCTTCCTACCAATAGGTCGCTTCTTTGGTGGAGGCATCGAAGAGTCAGGTGTTTGACTCTTTTCGCTGCCATCTCCATCTTCTATCTCATGAACATCTGCCTCCTTTTCTGGTGAAGGGTCCATGTGTGACCTCGGTCTCTTGTTAGCATCAAGGTTGATGAACTTCGGTGTATGCCTCACCTTGAGCCAGCAATGAACAAATGGACAAGTCTTTTGATTGTGGCTGTTGGCATACATAGCTTGTGCTTCTTTCATCTACGAAACAAAGTCAATCGTTATTAGATGACATAAGAGAAATGACATGTTGACAAACTGAACTTGTGCTTCTTTCACTTACATGCTCTTTGTACGGTATGCCACTTGTATGGCGCTGCTCAATCTTCTCAAAGTACGACTGAAACTTCTGACATTCCTTTTGAATGGTACCCCATCTATGCTCAAGTGAGTTGGCACTCCTATCGGATGGAAAAGTGCGATTGGCATGATAATGATCATGGATGCGACTCCAATAGGTCTTGCCGGGTTGCTCATTTCCAGTGACGGGATCATTTGAAGTGTTCTCCCAAGAGATGCAAAGTTGTATGTCTTCATTGTGCTTGTAGTTGGGCTGCCTAGGACGATTGGATGTCCTTCCCCATTGGATGTCCTTCCACCATTCCTTCGATTAACTACGGGCTGCGTCAAATCCAAAACCTCCATGTCTGTTCCCTCTGTTCCCTCAAACATCATGTCAGTGAAAGCTTGATCGTCCATTGCAGCCTACAAATCAGAATAAACCAAAACTCACATCATTCTGCTATGTGCAATTGCAACAGTCTGCTATATTCAACTAATGGATGCCGAGGTTGCTCTTTACTGAATGTGGAATTACAGCAGAACAAGTTTCCAATATTCAACTAATGGATGCCTAGGTTGCTCTTTACTGGAAAATCATGTGCAAGCAGTTGCAAGCTGAAGCTCAGGTGAACAAGCAGCCTGCAAGAATGAGACTTACTAACTCATAATTGGACTGACAGCCTGTTATTTGCAGTATGCTACACACATCAATAACAGCTGATTAGGTGCACAAGCTGAGTCGATTAATTTATTTTCTCGAAGTGAATCGCCTCTTGAATTTGCTTGTTCGGCATCTTTGGTATATGAGAATTAATGTTCTGCTGTAATTCCACATGCAACATTCAACTAATATTGAAAACACAGAAAGTAAAAGTACACTGCCAACAACAAAAAATACCCAAAAACGTTAGCAAAGAAATCAACATTTCAGAAGGCACTTCAGTCTATCAATCACGCATAAAGCTTACTCCGAATTCCACAGCGCTGAGACTTACTGTGTCGAATTCGTTTTACCAACGTACTACCAACACAAAGCAAACTCGGCACAATCCAAATCCGCTCCGGCGCAGCCCCACAGGACACGATCGTCGCCGTCACCCCGCCGCGAATGGGGAAATCGCGCAGATCTAGCGCCGCTCCGGCGCGGCATTCCAGAGAGCGCGGGGCGCGGCGAGATGTCGGAGGGGGGAATAGAAAATGAAGTTCACCTGTGTGTGGGCCGTGGCGGACGCCGGGATGTCGCCGTCCTGTCCAGCTGGGGGCGATGCCATCGGGGAGGCGGCACGTCGTCGTCCAGGCGCGGCGCGTCGTCGTCCGGGAGGGGAGGCGGCACGTCGTCGTCGGGAAGGAGGCGGGGAGGCGGCGCGGGGCAGCCCCGTCGAGCGCTGGCGGCGCGGGACAGGATTGCCGGGCGGAGGCGGCGCGGGGCGACCTCGTCGGGCGGAGGCGGCGTGGGGGCGCGCAGGTGTGTAGATCCGGTGCCGGACTGCCGATTCCAAGTGGGGGACGGTGGATTTCGTCGCCGGCAGGGGTGGGAGATGGGCGGCGGCGGCTGGCGGGAGAACGAGAGCAGAGCGGGAGCGTCGGGCGGGACGAGGGTGGGAGAGGAAACTGTCGCGCGCGCGCTTGCGTTGGCGGGTCCCACCAGTGTAGCGACCCCGGAGCGGGTCGCCACATCTGGGGGCTTCGGCGCCGATTGTAGCGACCCAATTAGACTAGGGGCTTGGCTAGGGACCCTGCTGGAGTTTGTTTTTTGACCAAAGCCCCTAGATCCCATGTAGAGGCTCATCTAGGGGCCCTGCTGGAGTTGCTCTAACTCCACAAACAAACAAGGCCAGGCGAAACACGTACGAATATCAAGCGATTCGGGCATCATTGTTTCTAAAGATGCGTGCTCTGAACCCAAAGGCCACATGCTTCATCAAAGGATCTTTAGACTAACACCATTTTCATACCATTTCAGGTACCTGCGCAACCTCTTGCCAGCATCCCATACTGAACTTGAATATCTGTCTCGTCATGACTATCGAGGCCATAGGAAGCAGTGGCGTAGCTAGGCCCAGCCCACAGGGTGGGCCGAATTTTCTTTGAGCTGCTCAGGGTGGGCCGAAAAAAGAAAAGAAAAGCAAAAAAAAAGAAAAACGGTACTGTAGCAGTGCTACAGTGCTCCAAATGGTGTTTGGGCTGGATCTCAGGGTGGGCCGCGGCCCACCCGTCCACCCAGCTAGCTACGCCAATGATAGGAAGGATCGTAGTAGTTGGCATACCAGTGAAGGTCCGAATCGTCCCAACGCTGAAAGGGATCCTCTGCACGCAGAAGGGCGGAGGGAAGTCCGGTCGTTGATATGGGCATCGGACACTCGTCAGGAGGCTGCTGCAACTCCCTGCTCGCTTGGACTGCAGCCCAGTTGAACAGCGGAGGGAAGTCCGGGCGTTGAACATTTCCTATTTGATTCCAGCTGTTGTTAATTCAGTGGGTATATTTGTATTGGTTGTTCAGTTTGAACAAGTTTGTTTCTGGTGGAGATTTGTGTCCACCATAATTTGCAGCATTGTACAAGCTAAATTGTGGTATACAACAGTGAAAATGTGCATCTTTCGTCTAAAAAACCTATTTCCGTAGAATGTAATCTCCATCTCTACTTGGTACTATAATTCACCAAGTTTGAATTGCGGTTTGCTACGGCACCAACAAGAGATAATGTGAGCCGTCGATGTAGCCAATTGGGCGGCTCAGTATCGCTGGATTCGCTGCTACAGTATCTAATATACAGTGTTTCCCGCCAAACAATGCTCACCGCCAGGCCTTCCAGACCCATCCACACAAAACCCGAAAACCAACTGACATGCATGCGTGCCGGCCTCGCAAATGTTCCCGTAGCCAAGAATCCTGCATTCAATTATATAGTGCTCCGGCCCATTCCGCCAGCAACGTGCTGGGCCCGCCACTAGACGCATTTCCCCCACATGGCCGATTGGCCGGTGACCTTTCTACCGCTGAGGAAATGAATCAAGAACTTGGATATTACAGAGGGCTTCCATTTGAAGTTGAGCATTGGTGCTTTTCGCTAGAGCTGGGATTTCGGTTAATTCAGTGAAATGAAAATTCGGTTGTGAGAAAATGCAAACCGAAATTGATGTTGAAAATTCATTAACCGCACAATTCGCCTGAGTTAATTCGGTTTGGTTTTCGGTTTTCAACCGAATTTGAAAAAAAAAAGAAAAAAAATTCACTTACGCCGGGAGCAGATTACCGGCTTTGCCCGCCGCCTTGCGCTCCCGCGCGGCCACGCCTGGGCAGATCCTCCAGCGCCGGAGCAGCTCCGGTCCGCCGGCAGCCGCACCTCGCCCGTGCCGCCTCAGAGTTGCCCGCCGGCAGCCGCGCCTCGGAGTTGCCCGCCGGCAGCCGGGCCTCGCCCGTGCCGCCATAGCTGTGCTCGCTGGCAGCCGCGCCTCGCCCGTGCGCTCTCGCTCCCCCGCAAGAACCTGCTTCGCTCCGCCGTCACGAGCTTTTCACGCCGCGAGTGGCGGCGCCGCGCAGAAGCATCGTCGGCATCGATTCAGATGTGCCGCTCACGCTTTTTTTTTTTTTTGAGCAAAAGATGTGCCGCTCACGCTTAATAGTAACGGGTTGCGGGTTAACCGGTTGCGGATTAACAGCACTTGAAATCTCACAAAACTAACCCTCATCGGTTCTCGGGCTGGGATTTCGGTTAATTCGTTGCATCGATTCAGACTTGGGCCGATTGGGCCTGATTTCCTTTCTAAATGAGGCTGAGTTGAGAGCATGAGATGAGGGTTAGGTTAATTCGGCCCAATCGGTTAACAGCACTTGAAAACCGAACAAAACTAGGTTAACCGTAATAGTCAAAAATCAAAACCGATTTTTTTACGATTAACTGAAATTCACAGAAAATTTAGATTTTCCGGTTTGGTTATTTCGGTTCTCGGTTATTCGGTTAACCGGTCCCACCCCTACCGTTCGCTGTGGGTTTTGAAAGGGTCTGTCTAACCATTGCAAAGGGCGTGGCCCACAAATCAGGTTTCAGCATCGGTCTCATTGTCGCCAGTTATAGGCCAAGGAAGGATGTCTCATTAAATTCATAGTCCCTTATGTAATCGCAACAATTTTCCAATCTAATGATGTATTCCTTTTTTATATGTTTTCCCATTTTTAAAAATCTATTGATAACTGTCACTTGGGCATTATTGCAAAATGTTAGACTATTATTGCAAAATTACTCCTGTATGACGTTTAGACCAAGATCAAACTTTTGTAACCTTGAATGATGGGATAATTGCAAAAAAGGAATACATATACAACATTTCTCAAGCTCCACGTGCATAGCACGTGCAACTAACTAGTAAACATAAAACGTAAGTACGTTACCCTGATTCACGTCCTATGTGTACATTGGGTCTCAAAATTTAGGCGTCGTTCCGCTCGAATGCTCCAAACGATTACGGGAGCACATAGCGGCCAGCAATAATGGAGCGTGGCAACCATGGAAAGAGGACCTGGTGCTGTCAACCAAGGGAGACGACCATGTTAAACTCGAAGACCCTCGGCGGAGACCCATACATGAACCTAGCAACAATCCGCTCGACAGAACTCCGAGACCTATACAACTCGTTAACATCAGGATATCCATACAAATCGGTTAACATGTTTCCTGCAGTTCTTAATACATCCGAGAAACATTAAAGAGAAAAAAAAAGTGTGCCAACATATATGACAATGCCTATGCGAATGATAAATTTCGTAAGATGATTCTGTTGAATTCTAAGAAACAAGGCCAGGCGCGACGAGCTAATCTTACGAGATTTGGATATCATTGCTTCAAAAAAACTAGCAAGATTCCCCCGGAACCCAGAGGCAACATACGTCACATAAAACAAACAGAGAAATTTTATGGTGTTTAGAGTTAATTGTTACCGTTTGTCCGTTCATATCTAGCGGCTAGAAATAGGAAGAAACTTAATAAAAGGAACTCTAAGTTGTGGACCGGTACCAAAAATCGGTACTAGTATTTTCTTAATAAAAATTAGACAAATGAGTTTTTTTTTTGAACCTCTCAAAACTGCATATAAGTGTAGAATCTGTTCATGCGCATACAAGCATTAAGAAACTCAACGCCCAAACACACACGACCAAACCTACACCTAAACACAGCGAAGAAACGCGTCCTTTGAGAAATCATCGGAAGGATCCGATGCGTGACGAGGGACGTCACACTCCCTTTGTGTCTCCACGCGATGAGAGGTACCAGAAGATTGAAACTGACCCTGGCGAAGCTTCCCGATCCCGACGCCGCACGCCAGCAACGGCCGCCGGAATCACCACCATCCTACATCCTCCTTCGCCGACGACCCCGAGAACCATCGCACAAAAGGAGGAAGAGGCAAAATCGTCCACAGTTGTCGCCGTCGCCGTCGCCGAAAGGCCGCCGTCGTCGTCGCCAACCGGAACAAAAGAAGCCGAGCGTCGCCATCCTCCGACAGGGATGCAAGACGCCAGCACAAAACTAGGCCACCACCGCATGCCATAGCAGCTCCGGCTTGGCCACTTTATTCTCCTCAAGCCACCACCGAATAGGAGATCACCAGTGCCGAGGAAACTGCAGCAACACAAGGTGGAAGGGAATCACCTCGTAACCGAAGCCTCCATGGCGCGGTCGAAGCCCACCGCCGTTCGCAGCAGCAGCGCCCCATCGGTCTGCACCAGCATGGCTCCAGCCGGGACTCCCTCTCCGCCCACCCGACTGCCAGCTCCCCAAGCAACCACCCATCAGCAGCCCTGAGGAAACAAAGACGCGGCGAAGAAGCTCACCGGCGCCACACAAACCTAACCCTAACTACTAGAACTACTAGAAAGCTAGGCAGGAAAACCAGTTCCCCCGCCGATTCGACCCGTCCCCCCCATCCTCTAACGCCGGCAAGGGCGCCGGAGGCGAGGGCGACGCCGAATCGACGGAGGAGAAACGAGATTCACCCTTGTCGCCTCGGTGGACTGTATTAGACAAATGAGTTATGTTAGATGGATGGCCGACAATAATGGGTGGGGAAGGAACCGCACCATACAAGAGCTCAAACTCTATATCAACATCATTTTCAGGTACCTACGCAACCTCTTGCCAAGCATCCTATCCAGGACTTGAAATCCGGTACCTACTTCCTACGTTACCTTCCAAGTATGGGCTCGTTCGGTTCATATAGGAATCGTTCATGGGCTGATTCGTTCCTAGGTAGGAACGAGTGGTTCCACCTGTTTCACTCAATCCTTTTCCCAAGAGAGGAATCATTCCGGAGGTTAGGGGACAAGGCTGCGTTCCGGGTGGATGAGGAATGAAATGGCCAAAATTAGACAAGGAGCTTGTGGCCTCACTGGCGCCGCTTGTCGATGCCGCTGCTCGTGGTGGAGCAGGCCGGCGCGTTCGTCGTGGCCACATCTCCGCGTCGCGACAGCTTTGCGGGAGTTTGCGGTGTCCGCGAACCGCACAGCTTTCTGCCGCTATGCCCACCAGGAAAATGAAGAATTTCCTTTCATAGCAAAAAAAATGATGAAGAGCAAGAGCAAGCTGTCGACAGTAATAATGCAGCCTTGCATAGCAAACTGGAGGTTTTCTTAAGATCCCTGGGCATTGAAAATAATATGATTTTTTTTGCGAATTGAAAAAAAATAATGATGAAAGTGTGGGACGGTTGCGAAGTTCGGCTGTCATTTGAGAGGATTATTTTCTTAGATTAATGATATGATCATGATAGGAACTGTAGATCATACACTTGGGTCTGCATCATATAGTGATATTCTCTTTCACGTTTTGATTGTTTATATTTTGATGTATAATGCATTTATACATGGATTTATAATTCATGTCGTTATAACACCCGCGGCAACGCGGGGTTTTGGCTAGTGTAAGGTAAATCCGTACCAGCAACCTTTACAGCCTACAGGTGCAAAGTTGTGCCCATACTCGCCGGAGACCCGTAACCCAACGGGTCCCCATTGGGTCCGACCATGTTAAACTAAATGTGCCTCTAAATGTGCCTTAATCGAGATATCTCCATGACTATATTGAGATTTCAAATAACGAGTCGCAGTAATAAGCGAACAAAAACATAGTTTGAACTATTAATACAACAATAAGAAAATGAAAAACGGTCCAACAAGAAGGCAAATGAGCTATAAGCATGAGCAAATGTGATGCTAGCCGCGGAGTAGTTTTGAGTGGTTGTTAGTTTTTGGGGCCCCCATACCTTACCAGCATATGATCTGGTCCTGCTAGTGCCCTGATCATGGAGATAAAGGAATTAGTTCGCTTGAATTTCATTTCGTTTAGTGTGGACTATATTCCTAGCTCTTGTAATAAAGTTGTGCATGCCTTGGCAGCGCTAGGATGCGAGTGTTCGGAGACTGATGACCCGGTGGTGGTCAAGCTCCCATCATTTATTTGGTCACTGGTTGCTGATGATTTGCAGTGGCGGAGCCAGGTTCAAATTTTAGGTAGGGCAAACTTGAACTACGAATGCCAACATAAACAAAGAAATATTCGGACAAAATGCACTAAACTCCCACATGAGATTAACAAAGAATATTAAGATGACACTTCTATTTTGAAGAATCGATAATAATTTGACTCCATATAACACAAAAATAATGAATAAATAAATGAATCAACATGTCGTTGTGACAAAGATCGTGAGCCTCGAAAATTGCTTATATCATGAGTAAGACCATGAAACGTTAACATACCACTACTAGTAGAGAACTACTCGGTGACTATATGTCCTCCATGAATTACCACCGTTGCCCGCTGACATGGACAGGAAGCATCCGTTTGTGCCATGGGGCTAGAAAGCATTTTTATCTACTCGTTCTATTCAGTTTGACCCATCAACCCCGTTTCGTTTCATCTTCTCCGACAGACAACGTTGAGAGTAGAACGAGTTGAGACTTGAGATCAGTTTTCTTCATTCTCTGACTCCGGCGGCACTCTACGGCCATGTGCTCAAAGCTCGACGATGAAAGAGGAGTTGGGGTACTGGTACTAGCGCCCGCCGGTAGCTGGGGCAGCCGCCCCACCCTGCCTATAGGGAGGCTCCGCCTCTGATGATTATCAGCACCCGAGTAATGGAATTATGTTCCACGTCAAAAATAAAAAATAAAAACTTTGTCGTTGATGTTTTCCCAAAAGTCTTTGGACCTCTTTCCGGGGGCGTACCTAACCAGTAACTTTGCGGGGCCCCGTACCCGCAGACCCACGGGTAAGACTCTCCACCCATACCCACACCCAACGGGTGCAATATCCGTGGGGCCAGCATCCGGGTCCAATTGTCATCCCTACATAGAAGCACGACATGTATATGTACCGGAATGTGAAAAAGGCCCGCTTGTATTTATCTTCGTTGCACCACAAAATATCTCAGTAGTTATCAAACAAGTGAGATACAGTCGAACATGTACATAAAAACATCATGAATAGCGTAAAGAACAGGTGAGGAGAGAACGGAGCTAAGGGAACACAACTGCAGAACTCTGGGCTAGTACCAAGAGTATATAGTACAAAGACGCTTACGATGTTCTAATGGAACGACAGAAACATATCAGACAAAGTGGGATAGGTATCTAGAATGAAACAATTAGCCAAAATCAAACAAGGTTGACAAAAAAAACATATGACCACAAGAACATGTGCTATGACTATGAAGTTGTCTCAACCAAGCGGACCGAGCGTGGAAGTAAAAACTCGGCAAAGATGGGAAAGTGCGAGGATGGATAAACACCATCATATTGTCATTTATGACTTCACAAGTGCAGGAGCGAGTGGGCGTCCTCTAATAGAATCCAATCAAAATGTAAGTCCTGAGTCTGTCCATCCCAACAGAGACAAAGGGTTCTAAATATTAATTTAAGAAATTCAAGGGCACCTTGTTTCTCCCCTGCAACAAAGCATTATTTTGTTACATTGCTAAAACAAATACTAGGATGACCAACTTGAAAAATGAACATTGGCAGATATAACTAACAAGGTCATTAGTTACCAGCTACACATGGAGTGTAAGTAATCATTACACAGATAAATAACATGATGCAGAATAATGAAATACTGTTGGAAAACTGATTAGAAAGAAGGCCACAAAACTAAACATTAATTTTCTACTCATGATATATCGACTAAACAATCAAGTGACATATTCAAGCCATTCTCCTTTCAATTTATGTTTCAATTTATAAATGTAAAGCATCTTAGTCATGAAGCTGTTGTTGAACATTAAATAATTGTGTAAGCAGAGTAATACTAATTATTTACCGTAGTGTTGTTTCCCTCATACAACCACATAATTTTTTGTTATGTTACTACAAAACCTCATAAAACCATATAAAGTGCAAAGGCTGTAATCATTCTCTTTTTGCAACCGAATCTTGGAAAAAGAAAGGGTACAGAACAAGTATCAGAAGCACCTTTAAATCCATGATATGTGTGTATTAGAGAAACATTTTTTCGCACATGAGCATTAGGCAAGTATCTCTCATATCACCCACAACACCATGTTCCCTGTAACGACACCACAAGGAACAATGTCAATGTACTGTAGGAAACTTCTCAGGTAATACTAAGAAAATAAAGCAACTGTAAATGACATGTCACCTCCATAGTTTTTAAGGCGCCTTGGTGTCCTTAGGCGTTGGAGGTGCGCCTAGGCGCTAAGGCGACACTACGAGGCCAAGGCGTCCCGAGGCGTTGGAGGTGCGCCCAGACGCCTAGGTCGCCTAGGCGACGCCTTAAAAACTATGGTCACCTCTCTACAAAACATCGGTATTCAGTAATGTGGTTCTTTAGGTTTGGGCACACTTATTTATGGACGTATTTAAGCTGTTCAAATGAGTTTCTAAAGCTCAAGTCAAACAACAATACTCATTCACCCAAAACCAAGATGTATTTTGAATCATATTGAATACATTCTTAAGTGCTGAAGCATATTTGAACAGATTCTAACCATGCACTTGATAACTTCTGAGGTATTGATTTTTTCTACTTCCGTATATCATCAAAACATCTGCATCTTATCCAACAGTCCTTTGGACTGATACATTCCAGAAATACCAAATTACTCTGTGCAAGACTAGGAAAATGTAAACTTCCGGTGTTTTTAAATAATTGTCGAGATCAGAAGTTATTATAAAAAAAAAAGGCAAAGGCAACAGCTTCACCGCTGCGCCAGGGCTCCCCTTCGGATATCAGAAGTTATATCATATCTAAAATTTCTGATGTTTTAAAAGAAAAATATCAAATACAATCTTCAGATAGAAACAGCATATATTAATCTAGTTCAAAAGAATATCAGACGTACTTGCTACTGTTAAATATATCTGAAAATACCATATAAAATGATTTATAAATTTCAGCTGCACGAACAGAAGCTAAAAGTCTGTTGGACTCAATGGCACAACTTTGTAAGAACAACGATTTTAATTACAGAAACATGAGTTTAGTGTGCGCTAGTGGTGATTGAGGTTAACAATGCTTTTCACACACAAAAGAAAAAAGGTTAACAAGTGCCAAAAAGAGATGCATGTTACAGAAGATGTTCTATAATAATAAAGAACGTGAGGTTGATTTTGAGAAGAGATGAATAGCATTGAGAAAATTTCCAGTCTATACATCTGTAATGGTTATAAGAAATGACTGTCTTAATTGCATCAAAATTATGATCGTCGAGATATACCTGGATCTGCCAAGCAAAAACCGCCCAGCCATAGATTCCTTCTGTGTGTTGAAGCCTCCGCAATAGATTACAGGCAAATTGGGTGGCAGAGATGCGATATGTTGCCATGTAAGCAAAGCACTTCTTCGTCGAGCGCGAGGGCTAGTTTCATCAAGATATGTATTGACAATCTGGAAACTGAATCCAGGTGGTTCTACTCTTTTTAGTTGAAACGTGTGTACAGCATGTTAAGGCAACAGACAATCTTTAGTGCAAACAAAAGACTAAGAAAATGATAGAACAATAAAATATGAGAACAGCATTGCACTAAGGATATTGCCCAAGTAGCAATGCAAGGCACAGTTGCTCCCCATGAAATGCTTCCTGGCACTGATGGGATTCTGATAACCAAAAGGTACCGCCTTCAGTAAGTTCCACCTTCATCAAATGCATGGGAGTTCAGCTCGTCTAGGATATGCATTATTATTTATGCTTCGATATAAGAATTATAAAGAAAGACGGTGATCTTTTGAAATAGAAACGATATAAGAATAAATACTGTACAGAAATGAATAGCCAGAATTGTCAAACCTTCTCTTTCTTGTAAAATATAGTGCAGTATTCATCAGTGGTGTCCTGTGAGCCTTTTCTTTGAAATTCCAAACTGTTCATAACCTGGACGAGAGCAACATCTTGGCCATTCAGAGATTTATTAAATAAAAAGCTAGCACTTTTAAGTTTACAAACATCATTCTCAGAACTCATATCAGCCTTTAACAGAAGCGTAAATAATATTTGTTTATGGATTATGGAGAGCACGGGAGTTTTCTTGCATGTGACCGTGGATGATGGACAGGGAAAACATAGAGAATATATCATGATTTTGACTAAGGGTGCCCATTGTCATAACATCCAAGGATGTTACAAATCTACGGAAAAGTGAACAGAAGCAAGCCCGCTGGCTTTCATGGTGTCTAGCATTTATAAATCACCAGGAGCCACGAAACGGTTCGGACAATAAGATCTGTAAAGGCTTCTTAATGATCCAAACTTGCAGATCAATATTGCTCAAGATATATACGGTGACTGGTTGCCTAGGCCTATAGGTTCTAAATTAACTTAGGGACTGTTGAAGGATACAACTATACAAGGCAGATGGAGATAAATTTTTCAACTAGACAAACGATGACTTTTTTTAGTTTACTCGATTCAATATCTACTGGTTGACCAACTATGCTGATACCTTATCTAGATCCTCAAGGATTTGCTTCCCTAAACAGAAAATAAAATAAGTTCTGTTTTACAAAAGGAGTCCTGAAACGGCACAAGAGCTCAACACTCATTTCCCCCCTTTCTTTTAAGCCATCGTCAGTCAACAGCCAATCCAGCAGTGCATCGGCAGCGACAAGTCCATGACTCTTATTGGAAGAAGCAAGACACCCAGTAGTAGTAATAGACATCGTCAGCTAATCATGTTAGAGTGACAGACCAGTATCCAGGTGGTGGAAGCCATAGGAGGCCATTAAACCATGTGAGCGCTGTAGGATTTACCACTATCAAGTTTCTAGGTATGCCTTAATGGAAAAAGACACTGCAAGGCATAAGCCTTTCGTGACATCTGATTGTATTTCTTTTCTGAGAAAGTAGACGTATTCCTGCCATGTTATGAAATTTGGGTTTCTTGGGTAACCTCTGAGGCCACTACATTAATTTTTACCTGAGACTATTTGGCCTTACTAGCCGCCTTGATGACTTAATTATTAGGTAGTGGCTTGACAAATTCATTCAAGAAATAAGTTTTCCACGTGTTCTGAATAGTGGTAAGTGTTAATATTAAATCTTTGGTTCCACAAATCGAGCTGAGGAAGTTTGTCCCCCATGAATTATTTTTTACGAGATTTAACCACTTATATCTTGAAAAGGTTACATCACCTCTTCTGAAAGAAAACTAATGCGAGTACTGTGATAATCTTTTTTTTTTTTTTTTGCGAGAAATACTGTGATAATCAAAACTATAGTACGCATAAAGTGCATTAGTATTATCAAGCAATGGCCATGTCACCATCCAGAAATCAGTATAATCGAAGATACAGAAAGCAGAGTTTGTGTGCGCAGCAGGCAAATTACCCGTAAGCACTGTAGCAAGTAGTCCAGTTGCCACCTCAACCCTGCCATTATTTCAACAAGAACGAATGGTGAAACAGATTATTCAAAGGAGGGGAAACTGAATTAGGAATGCATACAGTGATCACCAAGACTTAATCTAGGAAAGAGTTAGCAACTGTGCAGCACTAGAGCTCAAAATCTAGAACACCAATCACCATAGAACCAAATTACGCATCAAATCAGTAGACTTAATCGAACGAAAAAAAAAACAACTGCCTAGAGACACTAGCAATTGCCAATTCAAGTACAATCTTTACGGGAGATTTTATATGCTTGTATTAACAAAAAATGCATAATCGAATGACCAGCAGAACCAAGTGAGGCTCCCAAATTTATTCCAAACAGATCTAATCCAATATAGCAAACTAAACAGTTCCTACATCTAGTAGCGGATCTGAACCAATCAGTCGACGATAGATGGCAGCCCAAGCTCCAACGCTCTGTTAGCTGCATCGTGCGTATCGCCCCTCACCTTGCTGTGTGCAGAGGATGGTGGAGAGTTGCTGGGGTGACGCTGACGCAGATGTCCCGGCGCTTCTCCCAGCTGTGGGGCTCTCGCTCGGCTGCTTGCCTTCGTGAAGGTTCAGCGTCATCACAGTGATCGACAGCCTCGTCATTCCCTCTTCTCTTGCTTTCGCCTCACCGCCGCAAGCCAAAGTTCCTGCAGCCGGCTCTGATCTCAGGGTCAGGACTCAGGGTCCGTGCCAGAAGTAGGGGGGCGATGGCTGGCGCCTGTGCTAATCGGAGGCGGCCCGGCTGGAGATCGCTGCCGATCTGGAGCAGAGTTGATGATTTTTTTTTTTTTGGGGGGGGGGGTGGGGGGGGGGTGGGTGGGGGTGGGGTTTTTGGGGGGGGGGGGGGGGGGGGGGGGGGGGGGTTACCTTTTCTTGCTTTTACGTAGAGGTGAAAACGGATCGAATACAGGCGGATAGTGCTCAGTCCGTATTCTATCCTTTATTTTCTCACTCGGATTCAGAGTCGAAGCGGATACCACTGGATAATTATTTCGGCATCCCATATCTTGTTCCATATTCTTTGTTCAGATTCGGAGTCGGGCACTGGTATTATCTTATAATTTGCAAGGATGAAAAATCAAAAGATAGGAAGCAATTAAAGTAAGAAAGGACATACTAATCATTGATATACATGATCAAATTATTTTGACTCTTATTTATGTTAATCTCATGATTTTACAACCCACATTATTAGTCTATAATTGTTATATATTTTTTTAGATCACATGATATTCGGATTCCAGACGAATACCACTCGTCCCGTATCCTATCCCATTATCATTTTTCGATTCGGATTCGGGCACGGATATGTCTGGTAATTATTTATGCATCCCATATTTGCTTATATTGATTTTATTCGGATTCGGTAGTCGGGTCGGTCGATATTATCCGTCCCGTTTTTCATCCCTACTTTTACCCTTTTCGGCGGATATTTTTCCTTTTGGCCCCTCATTTCTAGACTAGCTCCGTTGAACACGAAGTCTTCTCAATCTCATGGCCTCTTTCTTTGATTTCTGCTTGGCTTCTTCAACAAGCAGAAAAAATATTAACAAATTATTTCTTTTGCCATATTATTTTTCTTGTCCTTAAAAAATATTACAATTTGAATTAATACTAAAACCTTATCTTAGTGATAAAGAAAATTTAGAGGATGGATTTACAGTAAATTACACTTTTAATTCGCAAAAACTAGACTTCTATGTCCTTTGACCTCACAAGAAACACTTTTTAGATTAAGTTTCGCCTTACTAAACTTTGCATTTGAAAACACACGTACGCACCCTACTATGAACACCTATGAGAGACTGAGCCAACTGATTTGAGATTTATTAAAGTCATCACATTATCACGTTATCGACGGGACGTCGCCTCCCACTGAAAAATAATTAGCCATATGTGCCAATCTGATATTTCAACCAGGGTGGTTGGTTCCCACGTGAAGAACTTAACTGAGATATGTTCAGTGCTAAAAGTCTAACATTTTGACAGAGTGAGTATATTATAGTTTCAAAAGATAGATTCTTAATAAGTGTAAATTTAGCAATATGGAATTGCAGGAATGTTGGTTTGATGAAATGGGTTCTAAAAGTTGAATCCTTTGATGGTTCATAATAAAAAATGTATCTAAAGAAGTGTAATTTCTAAGAATATAGTTTTATGATAGTTTTCATAATTGCAGTTACTAAAATAGTCTTCTTACTAGATACAGTATACTCTTTGGGTTTTCAGAATTACTTAGAAAATAGAGGTACAAAAAACTTAGGCTCCGTTGGTTTGTGGAATTGGCAGTTGTAAATTGACTTGGGGGCCTAATCCAAACCATAGGAAAATGGAAATGGTGTTCCAATTCAATTCACTTGTTTGGTTAACCAGGAAATGTTGAAAAATAATTTCAGATAAAATCAATTTTTTGATATGATGTTTGGTTGCACAACTCGAGAAATTTGAATCCATGGACCGAAAAACAAGCTCTTGGAGCTTGTGAGGTCAGACTTCGGAGATCGGGTGCCTCACAGTGCGCCGTACGTGCGCTCACGAGCCTCTACTCCTCTTGTCATGCTCGGTATGGAACGCTACCGTTGCACGAGCAACACGTGCTCTGAGTTGAAGACGAAGATGTGACTGCCATGGAGCTCTCAAGCCCGCACCACCAGCCAGGAGATAGTTAAGCCACGTGTCCGCACAAAGATCAAGTTGGATTCTAAATTTCAAATTAATTTACTCCCGAATCATAACTCTTTTCCCGAATCCATTACACCATCATTTTCTGAATTAATTAACAAATATGATGTCATATAAATATATTTTAGTTTATTTGATTTTTTAAATTTAATTTTTGTTTTTTTTCAATAATAAAATTCAACATATTAAGTAACTAGTTCAACATTTTAATATGTATTTTCAATATTTTTAAAAAAATGTGGAAATAGTACATCCAACATACGCCAAGCTTTGGCTCACCCATTTCTGGGAGGACCCAGGCTGCAACCGCGCAAGCGTTGTGATGAGATTTCGTCAGTTTTTAGATTTTTCATATTTTGCCCACTCGACCAGAAAAACCGATGACATGGTCACCGATCTTTCGATGCACTGGCACCATCCCAAAGGAGAGTGATTCACCTCCAATTATGACTTGGGCAAACGTATCTCAGCATCGCCTAGTCAAAAACTCAAGCTGATCCATCGACAATGGCTGGAAAATGCAGAAGTTGCTACAATACAATCTTATTATCTCACGCTCTTTGCATAACAGACACATCAGCCGGAACCGAATAACAAAGCAAATTATGTAGGCCGACTATTACTTGATATTGACATATAAATGCAACAAACAAATCCATACTGGAACCCCTAAACGCAGACGCTATTATTTATGTATATAATCTGCAGTTTAGCTTCACGACCTGGAACCCCTATCCTCTACCTCTTCTGTATTTCTTCAAGGCAGCGGTAAACCCAGTCGACAGCATCTTCATCCATGTCAAACTTCACAGGAAACATGAAGGCACTTCATGTGAACGATGACAGGACCATATTCATCATACTCCCCCTGGAGTCCACATCTGCGAATAATATTAATAACCCAATGTCAAAGCAGATCCTTTTTTTTCCGAAAGCTGGAGAGCGTGCTTCATTATATTAAGAAGAAAATGGGACAGAACCAGTACAACACACTCCACACATCTCACAAGTATACAAGATGACATTCGCGCCTTTAACACACTCAAATGTCAAAGCTGATCTAAAAGACATGAATTTCGAATTAAGAAAATAATTGCACTGCAAGAAAATTGTCTAGTGCAGTCACAACTGTTACAAGCAGTGATCAGGAAGAAAGAAAATTGTTCACTGCATGAATCCGCTCTAAGAAATACTACTTAGATGGCATGACATGCTTGTTCTGATTGAACTAAGATGGAGAACCATGTTTAGTGGCCTAGGAGAGAAATGAATAGTTATGCTCTACCAATGTTTCTGCCGATTGTCTAAAATAGACAGTGTTGATACTTCCATTTGAACTCCATTTTTTGGGTTGTAATGGAGCATAACGGATCATCTAACCCAAAACCTAATGATATGCACACAGAATTATGTCATTATAATGAACAATGGAGACGTAGAATAAAAAAATACCTGCTGAAAAATACTAAGAGAAGCGAAGATAGAGCCCCCAATACAGACACTGTACTTCTTTCAGGTGGCACGATCACTTTAACCTTCATGCTGCTAGGAGCCAGGGACGTGATATCTTTGCTCATGCGATCAGCAAATCCCAAGGAACATGATGCATCCTTCCTGATATCGACATCACACTTCATGACAGAGTTCTATGTGGCCTCATGTATGCCAGGAGATTCCATGCCCCACAAAAATGGCTGGGAACAGAACCTCTGAGGCACCTGAACCTTTCTGATCCAATGGTGAAACTGGCAATCATGCAACTCTGTAGCTCTTGATTACTAGCAGAGATTGAAAAGAGGAGCAGCTCCTAGAAGTTTCAATTCCTGCTAGTAATCAAGGGCAACGTAGCGAGCTTCTCCTTTATACTCCTGACAATTTCCCGCTCAGCAATTGTAGTGAGATAACCTCTCCCTGTGAGGATCTTCATTAGGTGGTCGCTGAGATCACATCCTGCAGGCCCGTCAAGGTCCAGACAGAGAATAGCATGAGGAAGTGTGTAGCCTCCATATATTGGAACAGCATGGTTTACACCATCACCAGAGTCCAGCACAATACCTGCACACACGCCAGGAAAAAAGAAGAATCAATGTACTACTATCCTATGTTTTTCTTAGCTCATTATCCTAAAAAAGGGTTTTCTTTAGCTATTCCATTTCCAAGGTGATAACAATCTTACCAGTTGTTCGACAACCACCATCATACAAGGAAAGAACGGCCTGGATTGCAACACCGTCGCTGGACAGTTAAGGTCTCAAACGTGATCTGTGGTCGTTCTTTCTCTGTTGGCCTTGGATTAAGAGGGGCATCGGTCAGTAGTACAGGGTGGTATCAGGCGCAACACGGAGCTCATTGGAAAAGGTGTGATGCCAGATCATCTCCATGTCATCGTTGACAATGCCATGCTCAACTGGGTGCTTCAGTAGCAGGATTCCTCTCTTTGCTCGAGTTTCATAGCCAACATAGGCATTCCTTTGGTACTCTGCAACAGAGATCAGTTCCAATAAACATCTAACGAAAAATCTGCATAACTTTGAGTCACAGATAGGCATAGGTTTTATAAACATTCACTGAATGATGAGCCATATAGCTTCAAATATACATTTCTCAAATTGAAGTGGCTAAAAAAAAAATCAACCTATGATGCAGATAGAGTCATAATATCAGACAAACTTCATCTCCTGACTGATCCCAATTCTTTATTAAATGAAGCGTGATTCCCTCTCCCCATAAAGGAACAGTACATGTTTCTCTTGGATAATTTTCTGGGAATAACCACTGTACCTATACAATTTGTCTTTGCTACTGCAGCAAGTATCGAATGTGTATCATATTCATCAAATGTTACGACATCCGAAACTTGATGTAAGAAAAATATGGTTGGTAAAATGCGATGGTTGAGGGATCCTTAGGATGCAAGTTCGGTGAGGAGCTTGATTGTTTGACAGGCTTGCGACAATATATTAGCACATAGAAGCAGCGATCAGAAAGATTTGGCATTGATATGACCGAGTGGCGACGCATACAACAAAGAGGGAAACTACAGGAAGATACGGAGCCAATAATCTGGATGCAACCACCAAAGGTGAAACAATTCATCTGCAAGATCAAAGCATGATTCAACCTGAAAAATACTTCACATTGTAAACACTAACCTGGAAGATACAAATGTTCACAATGGAAGAGGTGGGCCAAATTCGCTGAAATCAATTCATTGAATTGAAACCACAGGCAAACCGTAATAGAATGGGCTTGAGGGCTCTAAAGTTTTTATGATATAATGTATCATACAGCACATAAGGGATCTGCGAGATCTAGGATCGAGAAACGTTAAAATGAGAAGAATGCATGAACATCTGCACGAAACCTTAACTAAGCAGTGCTATTAGTTTGCAGGGGTTAAGAGGAGACCGCAACCGCGGAAATCAGGGTCGCTGGGCACATACAAACAGATAATACTAGCAAAACAGAGGTTTCAGGTGAGATAACCAATACTTCCATTGCTGAACATAATGACATCAGGCAACAACATCATCTCAGGAGACCATAGACCACACGACCACATCACGAATAGTTAGAAACTTCTACTGGCCACATCACCACGATGAAATACAGGATAAGCGACTACGAAACATATTCTCTACACCCTCCTCAGATCAGGAAAGACCCACCACTCTAGGATGACTACCAATGGCCCCCAAAAAAAGCAACTTAAGGATATCTACGTAGATATTTGAAGTTCAATAAATCCTACACAGACAGTTACAAAAGTATGCCTCCGTATAGGAAGGTGCGGTGGACATCAGTAACCGTACTGCACCATTCGCAAGGATTAGAAGAATACAATATGATGATCATCAAGATCTACAAAACAGCAGCAACGAAATTTAAAAAGAAAAATCAATTGAATTCTTTTGCAAGTAGACTTCTAATGTATTCTACTGATATGCATCGGTGAAGAGGTTATCTCATTTGAAAAAATTTACTGGCAACTGAGTGACTGAGTCGCCTTCCACTATATCTCAAGGGTTAAGGTGATGAACTATCCTAGGGAAACTTGTATTCTCAAGAATCCGCAATGTTGGTAGGAATTTTAGCTTTGCTTAATAAAAATAATACTTCAAGCGAAATGACCCCTATATATATACATATACTTTGTTGTAGGTCCATCCCAATTTTTGGCGTTCCCTTCATTGACAGAATAGATTTTCACAAGAAAAAATCCATGGATTGATGGATGTCACAATCAGAGAAAGCGATGTTTGGACCTCATAAATCACAAGTCATAACAATTCACAAGCAAGAAGCAACAAATAACAATAACATAAGATGATCATATTCACCGACTTTCCACGGAGGGCCAGGTCGATGAATATGCCTCCTCGTTCTCATAGGACACAAGAATGCGCTGCACCAAGAGCAAAGGTCCAAGTTCAGAGTTAAAAATGTTAAAAACCTTTATATGGAGGAAACTTGAGAACATCTGATTTACTGATATGTAGGACAGTGCATTACCCACTGTTGGACAGCATGTCCAGCTTCTTCTGATCCTCACCATGCAGCGAGCTCTTGACACCTCGCAAGATAGTTTAAATTAACTAACAATAGATAATCACTTAGATTACGAATTCTCTAAGCAACAGGAAGAATAGAACAGAGTAGAGTCATCCATGAGTGCCCAGTCAGATTGAACAATCTAAAAAGAAAAGAATGCATGAACCTCTGCCACCAAACAAGCAGTGCAATACCAAATGGAATAAGGAGACCACGGACACTGAAATCATATTGCAGGCACACACAGAGATAATTATAGCAAAGACAATTTCTGACAAAATAAGAGAAGAATGCGTGAACCTCTGCACCAAACGTGAGACAAGCAGTGCAACTGTACTGACTAAACAACAAATCTCTGAGACAAGGGACTTTAGGTACAAACTACAGATCCAACATCTTGAGATAGAACCACCACATCAAAAGGCCAGGACACCATATTCTCCAATAATACGATTCAGTTTCAAATGCTTAACATGAACATAAAAGTTCAGAAGGGAATAAAGAGACCACGGACGCTGGAATCAGATTCTACAGGCACGCACAGAGATGGGTATAGCAAAGACAATTTCTGATAACCAACATCTCCATTGCAGATGATAATTAGATGATAACATCAGGAACTACATCACGAGGCTACCACACGAACCCATCACGAACAGGTCTGACACATCCTGACCACACCACCACGACAAGAAAAAACGCACATCCCTACACTACAGCTCCAGATGAGAATTGAGAACCGACCACCGCGCGTGCTCTAGGCCCTCTCGCCACGGATGCGGCGGGCGAGCTGGACGTCTTGGGCATGATGGTGACGCGCTTGGCGTGGATGCGCAGAGGTTGGTGTCCTCGAAGAGGCCGACGAGGTAGGCCTCGGCGGCCTCCTGCAGCGCGGCGACGGCGGAGCTCTGGAAGCGGAGGTCGGTCTTGAAGTCCTGGGCGATCTCCCCGCACCAGGCGCTGGAACGGCAGCTTGCGGATGAGGAGCTCGGTGCTCTTCTGGTACTTGCGGATCTCGCGGAGGGCGACGGTGCCCGGGGCGGAAGCGGTGGGCTTCTTCTTCACGCCGCCGGTCGCCGGGCCGACTTGCGCGCCGCCTTCGTCGCCAGCTGCTTCCTCGGGGCCTTGCCGCCGGTGGACTTGCGCGCGGTCTGCTTCGTGCGGGCCATCGCTAGGGTGGATTGCTGGCTACGTCGGGCAGGAAGCGGGCGCGCGAGGTTAGGGAGGATTTGGGTGGGGAGAATTGGAGTGAGAAGGGGAAAGCTCGGAGGGGAGGGCGGTTAAGTAGCGGCGAGTGGGCGGGAGGCCGCGAAATAATTTGGGTTCTGGTGGGCGGGGCGGAGGGTTTTGGTTTTTCCGTGAGCCGCCAGTGGCCGTTTGGAGCGTTGGATCCGCGTGGTATTGACGGTCCCGATTGGGTTTGGTGGGGGCGATCCGTGGGGTGAGGTTTCTGCCTTCTGATTGGCCGGGGCTGTGGATGGGGGATCCTCCTCTCCTCCCTACGAGGTTATTTCGGCTTCCAAAAAATTCAAAGGGAAACACCAGGCAACCAGCAGCTAAGCCCGTTTGGATGTGAAACTGTGTGTTAGTGGTCCTGTGTGTCTATGGTCAAAAACTTTATCTATGGTTTATCTCCAACGATCAGTTAATCTATTTGTGCGGACCAATTTTCTTAACATATGGTTTAGTGACTGATGTTTCCGACATGAATTATTGGTTCCCGACCGATAGACATATTTCCGTCCGTATTGTGCCGTTTTTCAAGTTCCCGATATCTTCCCGATCGTTTTCGTTCCCGCCTCTCCCGCTTTCGTTTCCGTCCGGCAAAATAAATATGAAAATGAAAACAGGTGAGGCGTTTTCCCGACCGTTCCCGTCCGTTTTCATCCCTAGGGGGGATGCAGGAACTTTGCACCTATTAAATCTTCGTTCAAAAATCAATGGATGAGGAAATACATGAACAAAGCAAATCCAAGCATGCCTGCCTGCGGCCTCGCCACCGCGACGGCCGCGCCGCGCGTCACGCGTCCGGGCGAGCGAGTGACGGCGGAGTGCTTCTGCGGGGAAAATGGCGGCGTCGGCGGATTTGACTCCAGGAGCATCGATTGGAGATTGAGAAAATACGCCTACTTTTTTTTTGAGGAAATTCCTTCTATGGCCTCAAAAAAGATGACACTTCCTTCTTTGACTCTTTTCGAATCGAACTTCCCTATTAGGACCAAAATCATTTTTTGTTTCCTTCCATGGCCCTTCCGTTAATTTTGACACTTCACGGTGTTAAGTGGAGGATAAAAGACTATTTTACCCCTCATATAAAATAAATTTTAACTATCAAAAATATTATTGGAATGTGACTATTATTTTACCGCTTGGTTTTTATTGAAAATTACTAAGTATGTATCTGGTTAGTTTTAAATTTAAATTAATCAAATTTGGAGATTTTTTGATTCAAAATTCATAATTGTACCAAGAGGTGAATTAAAGTTTATTTATCAGGGGTAAAACGGTCTTTTTACCTTCCACTTAACGCCGTTAAGTGTCAAAATTGACGGAAGGGTCATGGAAGGAAACTAAAAATGGTTCGGGCCTAATAGAGAATTTCAATTTGAAAAGGGCCAAGGAAGGAAGCACCATTTTTTTTTTAGGCTATAGAAGGAATTTCTCTTTTTTTTTTGAGGGAAAGAAAATACGCCTACTGGGTCAACCCGATTCAGTCCTGGGCCTTTATCTCCATTGGAGTTGAGAAAAGGATAAACGGGCGCGATATGTTAAACTGTGAATCGGGTTATTTCGGCCTGGTGGTTCGTCTTACAGCATAAGAAACCAAAATTTAATGGTTAAATGAAGTGGCCCGATTTAGAAACAACTTTTTAGAAAGGGAAATATATTTCATCGAGCAATAAAAACATCCCAGCCTCTCTACATCACTTGATGTATTTAACCGTCCATTATTACAACACACTCCACACATCTCACAAGTATACAAGATTACATTCGCGCCTTTACACACTCAAATGTCAAAGCTGATCTAAAAGACATGAATTTCGAATTAAGGAAAATAATTGCACTGCAAGAAAATTGTCTAGTGCAGTCACAACTGTTACAAGCAGTGATCAGGAAGAAAGAAAATTGTTCACTGCATGAATTCGCGTCTAAGAATACTACTTAGATGGCATGACATGCTTGTTCTGATTGAAACTAAGATGGAGAACCATGTTAGTGCCTAGGAAGAGAAATGAATAGTTATGCTCCAATGTGTCTGCCGATTGTCTAAAATAGACAGTGTTGATACTTCTTTGAACTCCATTTTTTGGGTTGTAATGGAGCATAACGGATCATCTAACCCAAAAACTAATGATATGCACAAGAATTATGTAATTATAATGACAATGGAGACGTAGAATAAAAAACCTGCTGAAAAATACTAAGAGAAGCGAAGATAGAGCCCCCAATACAGACACTGTACTTCCTTTCAGGTGGCACGATCACTTTAACCTTCATGCTGCTAGGAGCCAGGGACGTGATATCTTTGCTCATGCGATCAGCGATCCCAAGGAACATGATGGATCCTTCCTGATATCGACATCACACTTCATGACAGAGTTCTATGTGGCCTCATGTATGCCAGGAGATTCCATGCCCACAAGAAATGGCTGGAACAGAACCTCTGAGGCACCTGAACCTTTATGATCCAATGGTGATAACCTGGCAATCATGCATCTCTGTAGCTCTTGATTACTAGCAGGAGATTGAAAAGAGGAGCAGCTCCTAGAAGTTTCAATCTCCTGCTAGTAATCAAGGGCAACGTAACCGAGCTTCTCCTTTATACTCCTGACAATTTCCCACTCAGCAATTGTAGTGAGGGAGTAACCTCTCCCCGTGAGAATCTTCATTAGGTGGTCGCTGAGACCACATCCTGCAGGCCCGTCAAGGTCCAGACAGAGAATAGCATGAGGAAGTGTGTAGCCTCCATATATTGAACAGCATGGTTACACCATCACCAGAGTCCAGCACAATACCTGCACACACGCCAGGAAAAGAAGAATACAGATGTACTACTACCTATGTTTTTCTTTAGTTATTAGTCTATAAAAAAGGGTTTTCTTTAGCTATTCCCATTTCCAAGTGATAACAATCTTACCAGTTGTTCGACCACCATCATACAAGGAAAGAACGGCCTGGATTGCAACACACGTCGCTGGCAGTTTGAAGGTCTCAAACGTGATCTGTGTCGTCTTTTCTCTGTTGGCCTTGGGATTAAGAGGGCATCGGTCAGTAGTACAGGGTGGTATTCAGGCGCAACACGGAGCTCATTGGAAAAGTGTGAATGCCAGATCATCTCCATGTCATCGTTGACAATGCCATGCTCAACTGGGTGCTTCAGTAGCAGGATTCCTCTCTTGCTCGAGTTTCATAGCCAACATAGGCATTCCTTTGGTACTCTGCAACAGAGATCAGTTTCCAATAAACATCTAACGAAATCTGCAGTAACTTTGAGTCACAGATAGGCATAGGTTTTATAAACATTCACTGAATGAAGGAGCCATATAAGCGTTCAAAATATACATGTTCTCAAATTGGAAGTGGCAAAAAAAAATTCAACCTATGATGCAGATAGAGTCTAATATCAGACAAACTTCATCTCCTGACTGATCCCAATTCTTTATTAAATGAAGCGTATCCCCTCTCCCATAAAGAACAGTACATGTTTCTCTTGGATAATTTTCTGGGAATAACCACTGTACCTATACAATTTGTCTTGCTACTACTGCAGCAAGTATACGAATGTGTATCATATTCATCAATGTTACGACATCCAGAAACTTGATGTAAGAAAAATTATGGTGGTAAAATGCGATGGTTAGGGATCCTTAGGATGCAAGTTCGGTGAGGAGCTTGATTTTTGACAGGCTTGCGACAATATATTAGCACATAGAAGCAGCGATCAGAAAGATTTGGCATTGATATGACCGAGTGGCGACGCAATACAACAAAGAGAGGGAACTACAGGAAGATACGGAGCCAATAATCTGAGATGCAACCACCAAAGGTGAAACAATTCATCTGCAAGATCAAAGCATGATTCAACCTGAAAAATACTTCACAATTGTAAACACTAACCTGAAAGATACAAATGTTCACAATGGAATGAGGTGGGCCAAATTCGCTGAAATCAGATTCATTGAATTGAAACACAGGCAAAACCGTAATAGAATGGGCTTGAGGGCTCTAAAGTTTTGTTATATAATAATTTCAATACAGCACATAAGGATCTGCGAGATCTAGATCGAGAAACGTTAAAATGAGAAGAATGCATGAACATCTGCACGAAACCTAACTAAGCAGTGCTATTAGTTTGCAAGGGGTTAAGAGGAGACCGCAACCCGCTGAAATCAGGGTCGCTGGGCACATACAAACAGATAATACTAGCAAAGAACAGAGGTTTCAGGTGAGATAACCAATACTTCCATTGCTGAACATAAGACATCAGGCAACAACATCATCTCAGGAGACCAGTAGACCACACGACGACACATCACGAATAGATTAGAAACTTCTACTGCCACATCACCACGATGAAATACAGGATAAGCGACTACGAAACATATCTCTACACCTCCTCAGATCAGGAAAGACCCACCACTCTAGGATGACTACCAAATGGCCCCCAAAAAAAGCAACTTAAGGATATCTACGTAGATATTTGAAGTTCAATAAATCCTACACAGACAGTTACAAAAGTATGCCTCCGTATAGGAAGGTGCGGTGGACATCAGTAACCGTACTGCACACCATTCGCAGGATTAGAAGAATACAATATGATGATCATCAAGATCTACAAAAACAGCAGCAACGAAATTTAAAAAGAAAAATCAATTGAATTCTTTGCAAGTAGACTTCTAATGTATTCTACTGATATGCATCGGTGAAAGAGGTTATCTCATTTGAAAAAAATACTGGCAAATGACTCTGAGAGTCGCCTTCCACTATATCTCAAGGGTTAAGGTGATGAACTATCCTAGGGAAACTTGTATTTCTCAAGAAATCCGCAAGTTGGTAGGAATTTTAGGCTTTGCTTAATAAACAATAATACTTCAAGCGAATGACCCCTATATATACATATACTTTGTTGTAGGTCCATCCCAATTTTTGGCGTTCCCTTCATTGACAGAATAGATTTTCACAAGAAAAAATCCATGGATTGATGGATGTCACAATCAGAGAAAGCGATGTTTGGACCTCATAAACTCACAAGTCATAACAATTCACAAGCAAGAAGCAACAAATAAAATAACATAAGATGATCATATTCACCGACTTTCCACGGAGGGCCAGGTCGATGAATATGCCTCCTCGTTCTCATAGGACACACGAATGCGCTGCACGCAAGAGCAAAGGTCCAAGTTCAGAGTTTAAAATGTTGAAAAACCTTTATATGGAGGAAACTTGAGAACATCTGATTTACTGATATGTAGGACAGTGCATACCACTGTTGGACCATGTCCAGCTTCTTCTGATCCTCACCATGCAGCGAGCTCTTGACACCTCGCAGATAAGTTAAATTAACTAACAATAGATAATCACTTAGATTACGATTCTCTAAGCAACAGGAATGAATAGAACAGAGTAGAGTCATCCATGAGTGCCCAGTCAGATTGAACAATCTAAAAAAGAAAAGAATGCATGAACCTCTGCACCAAACAAGCAGTGCAATACCAAATGGAATAAGGAGACCACGGACACTGAAATCATATTGCAGGCACACACAGAGATAATTATAGCAAAGACAATTTCTGACAAAATAAAGAAGAATGCGTGAACCTCTGCACCAAACGTGAGACAAGCAGTGCAAACTACTGACTAAACAACAAATCTCTGAGACAAGGGACTTTAGGTACAAACTACAGATCCAACATCTTGAGATAGAACCACCACATCAAAAGGCCAGGAACACCATATTCTCCATAATACGATTCAGTTTCAAATGCTTAACATGAACATAAAAGTTCAGAAGGGAATAAAGAGACCACGGACGCTGGAATCAGATTCTACAGGCACGCACAGAGATGGGTATAGCAAAGACAATTTCTGATAACCAACATCTCCATTGCAGATGATAATTAGATGATAACATCAGGAACTACATCACGAGGCTACCACACGAACCCATCACGAACAGGTCTGACACATCCTGACCACACCACCACGACAAGAAAAAACGCACATCCCTACACTACAGCTCCAGATGAGAATTGAGAACCGACCACCGCGCGTGCTCTAGGCCCTCTCGCCACGGATGCGGCGGGCGAGCTGGACGTCCTTGGGCATGATGGTGACGCGCTTGGCGTGGATGGCGCAGAGGTTGGTGTCCTCGAAGAGGCCGACGAGGTAGGCCTCGGCGGCCTCCTGCAGCGCGGCGACGGCGGAGCTCTGGAAGCGGAGGTCGGTCTTGAAGTCCTGGGCGATCTCCCGCACCAGGCGCTGGAACGGCAGCTTGCGGATGAGGAGCTCGGTGCTCTTCTGGTACTTGCGGATCTCGCGGAGGGCGACGGTGCCCGGCGGAAGCGGTGGGGCTTCTTCACGCCGCCGGTCGCCGGGGCCGACTTGCGCGCCGCCTTCTTCGTCGCCAGCTTCCTCTCGGGCCTTGCCGCCGGTGGACTTGCGCGCGGTCTGCTTCGTGCGGGCCATCGCTAGGGTGGATTGCTGGCTACGTCGGGCAGGAAGCGGGGCGCGCGAGGTTAGGGGAGGATTTGGGTGGGGAGAATTGGAGTGAGAAGGGAAAGCTCGGAGGGGAGGCGGTTAAGTAGGCGGCGAGTGGGCGGGAGGCCGCGAAATAATTTGGGTTCTGGTGGGCGGGGCGGAGGGTTTTGGTTTTCCGTGAGCCGCCAGTGGCCGGTTTGGAGCGTTGGATCCGCGTGGTATTGACGGTCCCGATTGGGTTTGGTGGGGGGCGATCCGTGGGGTGAGGTTTCCTGCCTTCTGATTGGCCGGGGCTGTGGATGGGGGATCCTCCTCTCCTCCCTACGAGGTTATTTCGGCTTCCAAAAAATTTCAAAGGGAAACACCAGGCAACCAGCAGCTAAGCCCGTTTGGATGTGAAACTGTGTTTAGTGGTCCTGTGTGTCTATGGTCAAAAACTTTATCTATGGTTTATCTCCAACGATCAGTTAATCTATTTGTGCGGACCAATTTTCTTAACATATGGTTTAGTGACTGATGTTTCCGACAATGAATTACCGTTTCCCGACCGATAGACATATTTCCGTCCGTATGGTGCCGTTTTTTCAGGTTCCCGATATCTTCCGATCGTTTTCGTTCCCGCCTCTCCCCGCTTTCGTTTCCGTCCGCAAAAATAATATGAAAATGAAAACGGGTGAGGCGTTTTCCCGACCGTTCCCGTCCGTTTTCATCCCTAGGGGGGATGCAGGAACTTTGCACCTATTAAATCTTCGTTCAAAAATCAATGGATGAGGAAATACATGAACAAAGCAAATCCAAGCATGCCTGCCTGCGGCCTCGCCACCGCGACGGCCGCGCCGCGCGTCACGCGTCGGGCGAGCGAGTGACGGCGGAGTGCTTCTGCGGGGAAATGGCGGCGTCGGCGGATTTGACTCCAGGAGCATCGATTGGAGATTGAGAAAAACGCCTACTTTTTTTTTGAGGAAATTCCTTCTATGCCTCAAAAAAAGATGACACTTCCTTCTTTGACCCTTTTCGAATCGAACTTCCTATTAGGACTAAATCATTTTTTTGTTTCGTTCCATGGCCCTTCCGTTAATTTTGACACTTCACGGTGTTAAGTGGAGGATAAAAAGACTATTTTAACCCCTCATATAAAATAATTTAAACTTATCAAAAATATTATTGGAATGTGACTATTATTTTACCGCTTGGTTTTTATTGAAAATTACTAAGTATGTATCTGGTTAGTTTTAAATTTAAATTTAATCAAAATTTGAGATTTTTTGATTCAAAATTCATAATTGTACCAAGAGGTGAATTAAAGTTTATTTATATCAGGGGTAAAACGGTCTTTTTACCTTCCACTTAACGCCGTTAAGTGTCAAAATTGACGGAAGGGTCATGGAAGGAAACTAAAAATGGTTTCGGGCCTAATAGGAAAGTTCAATTTGAAAAGGGCCAAGGAAGGAAGCACCATTTTTTTAGGCTATAGAAGGAATTTTCTCTTTTTTTTTTTGAGGGAAAGAAATACGCCTACTGGGTCAACCCGATTCAGTCCTGGGCCTTTATCTCCATTGGAGATTGAGAAAAGGATAAACGGGCTGCGATATGTTAAACTGTGAATCGGGTTATTTCGGCCTGGTGGTTCGTCTTACAGCATAAGAAACCAAAATTTAATGGTTAAATGAAGTGGCCCGATTTAGAAACAACTTTTTAGAAAGGGAAATAATTTCATCGAGCAAATAAAAACATCCCCTCCTCTCTACATCACTTGATGTATTTAACCGTCCATTATTACAAACCTCGACATATGTAGACTCCATCTATCACATAGAACAACTATCAATACATAAATGAACACTTGCCAATATAAACAAAACGCACGGTCATAAACGCTACACGTTCGGTGACCAAACGTTTTTGTACTGGATTGTAGTACTTTTATCCTATGTTTTTGTACATGCTAAACGCTACACGTTCGGCTGCCTCTCGAACCGTCCTCCCGACTACAGTGCAGAGAGGGTGAAACAGAGGCGAGCGCCGTTTCCGGCGGCGATTCCGCCGGCTCTCCTCCTTCTCGGCGGCCGTAGTGCTCCGGAGAGTGGGGAGAGCTGGGGAATCGTCGGCCGGCTCTGTTTTCCTGCTTCCTTTAGCTACTTAGGTTGTAGTTTAGTTTCCCGTGTTTAGGGTTAGGGTACGGCGCCGTCGGTTGTCGATGGCGGCCGTCTTTCCTCTCTCTCCTGGCGGATCTGGTGGTCGCGACGTCGTCGGCGGTTGCTTCTTCACCGTTCTTCATCCTCGGTGTGATTGCTGTTGTTGGTTTGTTCTTTCCTTCTTCTGCTTGATGTTGCGTTGGCCGGCGTTGTGCTTTCGTCGTGATATCTGCGTGCTCGTGGATCCAATCGGCTGTTGTTCCAAGGTTTGGATTTCGCCGTCAGCAA